>CAMKVN010000388.1:0-30278 GCA_946474995.1 Funneliformis geosporum | reverse complement strand
AAAAATCAAAAATGAGTTAATGCTAAATTTGAACATATTTCAGCCTAAAAATCATATTTGGCATATAAAAGTAAAATCAATTTTTCCGGGGCATCGCCCGGGTAGAATTGCTAGTATTCAATATTTTGAAAAGTCACTATATCCAATATCGAGATTTTATTAAGAGATTTACTATATCGAATAAATTTATTATAAAGTGAATTGGGAAAATAAAAAAAGTTCACTATAAGCCAAATTCACTATAACGGAATTCACTATAACGAGCTTTGACTGTAACTGTTTTTCTATGATACTATGATAATGATTTTTTAGCCATTTTATAATTTCATAAATTACAACTTTTTTAAATAAATATTCAAAAAATATAAATAAGGTCTTTCTAAATATTAATATATTTATAAAATTTATAATAAATAAATATTATTATATAAATTTTACATTAGAAAATTATTTACCATTTAAAAGGATAGAGTAACACCAATTTTTTTGTCAGGCATAATTCCGTAAAGACGGGCTAAATATAGATGCGCATACTACCAATGATATACGCGTTTGGCCGTGGCGAAAGCTTAAAAATTAATAATTGTATTATTATCACGAAAAAAAAACAAGGGAAAAAAACGATAGGATCAAATACGCCAAGTATTTTTTTTTTCTATATATTTTTTTATTCATGTCATGTTAAACCTATGAAGCAATGATTACACCTTGATTACACCTTGATTAAACGTAAATTGACAAATAAAAAAAAATTTGGTTAAAAAAAGGTTGCAACTACACAAGTTTTAAGCAAATCCCAACCCACTTTAAAAAAAAAAACTATATATTCTATGTATATGTATATATATATATATATTTGTAAAGAAAGCCATATAAAGAAAACTATATATATGATAAAAAAGAGATGATGTATAATTCTCCTTAAATACACAATCCTTATTGAAACACGACCAGAAAACGTGGCAGAGTAGCCTGAAATAAAATAAAATGATTTTTTTTTTCTTTTTTTAAAAAAAGAAAGAAAGATCACTTTAATAAACGAAACTTACCGCATTTTGACTAACAATCAATATAGAATTGGGAGCTGCTGACACTACATCTACCATAAAAATAGCCTTGGTAGTCGCTCCATTGGTGCAATATCCCAAAGAAATTGAAGCATTATTGGCGAACCACATTTGTCCGTTATAATTTGAGAAGGCAGAATCATTACCGTTAGAAATAATTCCACATAATCCACAACCACTTGAACAAATTGGTTTAGAACGGTTAATATATTGAAGAGGATCACAAGAAGTTTTAGTGCCATGAAACATTTTATGAGTAACCATATTCAACGGCACATTTTTTTGCGTAGCAATTTGTTTCTTAAGATTTTGATGAGCATCAACCAATCTCTTGGGCATTTGAAGACGAAAGATTCCTTTAATATTTGCTGTAGGTAACATGGAATTAAATCGTTGATGAGCCCAATTGTAATCTAAATCATTTACGTTTAATAAGCTTAACTTAGTATTGGTTAATGTTGAACATTCTAACCAATAACAGCTTTGAGAGCAAAAAGCATGAAATTTGGTCTTATTTTGAGGATCCGTATAGACGCGTTTAGGACAGCTTGTTCGAGAACAAGTAGGTGCAGAAGGTACATTTGAGTTAAGATGCTGTCTTGCGCAACTTCTTCCACAAAAGTCATATTGAACATTATTCGGACCTATATACTTTTGTCTTGTACAGTTTGGATTAGAGCATGCCCTCGATTTGGGGAGAGTGTTAGTGGCACATGTTCTTCCACAGTAAGGATGTTTGTAACCACCTGCTTCGATGTATATTGATTTATTACATCCAATACGTGCACAATTTTGTGAAATTGTCGGCATTTTTGTTTTCTTTAATTTTGGAAAAAAAAGAAAGTCAAGACAACAATGACTAAATGACTAAATGGCAAAATGACGGCTTTAAAAAGGAATTTATATGTTCAAAAATGTGTAACTATTGATTGTTACACAGTTACGACATATCGTATTATGTTATTATGATCCCAATTTAAAAATCGTGCAGCATCGAAAACTTGTTTATAAAATTATACTTTATTTTAAGGAAAATATACACTAAGATTTTAAGATTCAAGAGGGAGAGGAAAAAAAAAGAATAATTCCCTCTTACAACATTTTATCTGTATAAAATAAGAAATCGCGGCAGAGTGGCCTGAAAGATAAATAAAATTCATTGTGAAAAAAAAAAAAAAAAAAAAAAAAAAAAATTTCGTAAAAAGAAAAGTCTATTACCGCATTTTGACCTACAATCAATATAGAATTTGCAGATGGTGCCAAAACATCAACCATAAAAATAACATTTACGGATCCACCGCTGCAATATCCTGCAGAAGTTGAAGCATGGTTTGCGAACCACATTTGACCACTATTTCTTGAATAAGCAGTATTATTTCCTTGAGTAACGATTCCACACAATCCACAACCATTCGAACATAATGGTGAAAGGCGACTGAGATATTGTAAAGGATCACAATTAGCCTTAGTACCATGAAACATTTTATGAGTGACTAGGTTTAAAGGTAAATTATGTTGCTTGGCAAGTTGGTTCTTTAGATTTTGATGAGCATCAACCAAAGGCTTGGGCATTTGAAGCCTAAAAATCGCTTTAATATTAACTTGAGG
This sequence comes from Funneliformis geosporum, assembly GCA_946474995.1. Lineage (NCBI taxonomy): Eukaryota > Fungi > Glomeromycota > Glomeromycetes > Glomerales > Glomeraceae > Funneliformis > Funneliformis geosporum. Next base: position 27,603 of record CAMKVN010000388.1, on the reverse strand, counting down.
TAACATTGAAATAAATCTTTGATGAGCGGCGATGAAATCCAAGTCATTTGCTTTTAATAAGCTCAATTTAGTTTTGGTTAATGTTGAACATTCTAACCAGTAACAGGATGGAGAACAATAAGAATGAAATTTCTTTTTGTCTTGAGGATCTGTATAAGCGCGTCTTGGACAATTTGATCGAATACAATAAGGTGCCTCGGAATTAAGAAATTGTCTCGCACAAGTTTTCCCACAATAATCATATTGAAATCCGGCTAGATCAACATAATTTTGTCGTGAACAACTTGGATTCTTACAACGTTTGATACACCCCGATTTGTTAATTTCGAAAGAGGCGCATGTTTTTCCACAGTAGGGATGTGCAAGTCCATTTGTTTCAATGTACACTGGCTTGCTACATCCAGTTCGCAAGCAAATTTGGGACATGGTAAATGTCAAGTATTAAACTTCTCAAAGGAATTTTTTTTTATTTTATTTACGTAGATGAGAAGCTCTTAAAAATTATTTATTTCGAAACAATTATGATAATTATACAAAAGAAAAAAAAGAAAATCAATTTATAAATAAATACTCTGAAAGGGAAAAAAAATAATTTAATTGTCTCGTAAAGATTAACTAATTGTGAGGTCAATCAGCATATGATACTCACAAATTAACGTATAAACTATTTCATCTGAGTATTGGAATGATTAAATGTTTTTGTTGTATGTAAATAATTGAAATTGGGTTGTTTTGTTTTCTCACACAAAGTAAGTGATACACGGATGAATATATGATTCTGTCATATATTTGTGGCGCTTCTTTTGTCCGGAATAATTCTCAACATTTGATAGCGATTCAAATATTTGGAGAATAAATATGATATAATTGACGATACATATTTTGTTTCATTATTTAATTAATAAAATCCAATGTAATAATGAATGAACAATGATCTTTTGGAATATGAACATATTGCAAACAGATTTTACTTTATTTTACGAAATGAACATTTGTTTCAGTAAAACGAACTTTTATTATTTCAAAAAAGTATTGCCGAAAATTGTTTAGAAACAATCAAAATTCAACAAAAATGGACAATCACGTGAATAATTCATTTTGAACATCGACGTAATCCTCAGAAGAATCGGGAGATACGATAGTCGAATTAGAGGAGAGGTTTGAAGCAGATGAATTACATGACGAATTAGGAAAGTATCTAACATTATTATTATTATTATTATTGGAAAAGGGTAAATAAGCGGGAGGTGGATCAAATCCATTCGTAAGATCCAGATCATTGAAAGCGGTCAAAGGACGAGAATTCATTCGAGAAGCAGTATCATGATGTGCACAAGTTCGCCCACAATAAGGGTGAACTCTGCCATTTGCTTCAACGAATGTAGAGTTGTTGCAACCGGCGCGTCGACAAATTTCCGCGCGTGAAATAAAAGGATCATTTTTGTACGTATAACCACCGTATTGGCTTGCGCAAGTACGTCCACAGAATGGATGGCGTGTTCTAAATAATAAAACAAAGTTTATGAAAAATTCGCAAGAAAATTTTCTTAATAGTTATTGAGATTTATACCCGTTTCTTTCAACATAAATTGGACGATTGCATTCAGGAGCACTACAAGTCGTTTGTTCAAGGGTAGCTTTATTTTTTTAAGGAAAAGAAAGTGTTAGCTCATGTTTTTTATTTATTTTTATTTTTTTTCTAATACGAAATTTATTTTTCTAATACCATGACACATTTTGAAATGATGCGAGATAAATTCGAAAGAAGTCATATAAAGGAAGGACAAGAAACAATAAAATTCAATATATAAACAAATTTGATGCTAATTGACTCAATTGATGTCATTGTTTTTGAATGTGAATTTGGTAATATTCCATCATATGAAGTTAATCAAATTTAAAAAAAAATTTTTTGATGCTTTTTCATCTTCGAGTTATGAACTTACGATGATTTATTAAATGATGTCAGGAATATCTAATCAAATCCATGATCATATTCTCACAGTAATCCTTTGTTTTTGTTTTTGTTTATGTTTTAAGAACATTTGTCTTATTATTAATTATCTCCTTTTTTTCCTTGTTGAAAGAAATTTGTTCAGTTGAAAAAATTGAGTTTTTCCGAAAAAAAAAAAAAAAAGGTTCACATTTCTTTAAAGATGAATCAATTTTAAGGAGGAAAATCACAGTCACGGACCCTGATTTTCCTTAAATTATGACATTCACGAGAAATTCCTAAATAATGATCAAGTGACGCAGTCACCAAACATTTTGTCATATTCTTTACCTTTGATATTATTGACATTATTTTATTTGATTGGAGATTATTTGATACATAAATATGATTTTTTTGAAAATTAATTCTTACAATTGATATCCATTTTAACCAATCATCCTATCCTTTTCTCGGGCAAAACGAGAAAAAAAAAATATTAGTTGTATAGATCTCCTTTTTTTTAAATGTGAATGTAGATTAATTATGCCGTGTCGTCGAATAGGACAAATTGATACCAATCGCACGACAGAATCATCAGCTGACATACCCTCTTTCCATTTCATAGAAGGGTAAGGATTGATGAATCTCTATAAAAGAAAAATGAATGATCTTTTACCTAAATCGTAGGAAAATCTTGAAACAATATTAGAATTCTGTATAACAACGCTAATTTCTTATTTCCAAAAATGGGGGGGCAATATACCGCACGTAAAGGGGGGAGTCTTTTATTTTGATACACGTATTCTCATTATAAGAAAAATCGAATCTTCTATCAAAATAAAAAAAGGTTCTTTGGCTCGTCTAGGCAATTCTAACATACGAATTTTAGGTTTAATTTGACATTTTTCTTTTATAAATAATTATTCTGATTTTAATAATTAATACCTAAAAAGATGTGAATTCCATATATATCAAAATGTTTTTTTTTTTTAAAAAAAAAAGATCAGACTCTTTTTTTTTGTAATTATTTTTACAAAAAAAAAAAGTTAACCTTTGATTTTTATTTACAAAAAGAAGTATATACACATTCCATTTGAAAGGAAAAAACCACAATCATTCTTTTAATACTTTTCTAAAATCAACTTTTGTTACTAACACTGAAAAACACCATCCATAAACCGGTTGACGTTACGATGGATATTGCAGTAAAATGCGATGTTGGAAGTACCTTTCCCATAATAGCTATCGTAATATCCATTATAGGCGTGTTAGTTATTGGGTATCATGTATATAATAAATTAACGCAATTAAGGATATTTTTGTGAGTTATCTTTCTCAATCTCGCTTTCATTTTTTATAATTCCCCCCTCCCCTTTTTTTTACTGGTTGACTTTTCTTTTCATTCTTTCATAGTTGGATCATTTGCATGTCAACCACTTTGGTATCGGTTATAAATTTAATATGGTTACATGTAGGTTGCGTGAGTGAGCCCATCTTTTACTATATGATTTATTTGATTTTTTCAATGGTATACCTTATTTTAGGTAGGTTATACTTTCATTTTACCTTATGATGCTTTTTTTTTCAAAAAAAAAAATTTGATTTTAAAACCTTTGCTTCGCCACCGAATCTCGTTGCTGCGCCTCAATCGATGTCTAAAGTGGTATGGTGTTTTCTCGATTTGGGAAAAAAATTCTATCCGGACAACAAATGGAAAACACCGTTATACACCATAACGATAATAGGATGCGTGTTATATACGATGGTATTAATCATCCAAGTAACTTTATTAATCCTAAATAGTGATGAAATCAAATACTCGAGAGCACCACATGGGATGAGTTATATCACTGTATTAATATCATTGACGTTAGGAGCAATCCTAACCGCGTGCTCGTTTCTATATACATTCAAACCGATAATTCGATTACAAATCCTATTCAATAATTCAACCAATTCTCATAATTCACCTTCAATCAATCCACAAAACATTTTAGTAGGCTGGTGGTATATGACAACGTCTGGTTTGATCGCTATCTCTTATTTCATATTTTGTATATTAAATACGATAAAAGGCCCTAGAATTTTTTATACCCCATTATCAAATTCAGTCGATTATATTCATAGGACTTTGTTCATATTAAATGTTTCCATTCCTCCACCTAAATTCTTTTTAAATTTCGTCAAGTCGAAATTCTTTCCCAGGGATTTATTTATTATATCGAATCGAGACAATTCTAGCGTTAATTCTTTTGAAGATTTTGTTTTAGAAAATACTGCCACTACCACTACCAATATCACCAATGCCAATGCCAATGTCAATGCCAATACCAATATTAATACCAATATTAATATTGTTTTCAACAATCATGGGGATGTTTAATCGATAAACTTTCATTTTTCATTCATTCATCGTGATGTATATTTATTATTTGATGCAATAATTAAACAAATCATCTATCATACGAAATTTGCATATTGAAAATTTTTATTTTATATAAAACTTATCCAAGTTTTTTTTATTTTATTTGAGATTCAATTATTCTTATTATTTTTTCTGCAATCCAAAATTTAATCAAAATACGCCTCTCCGCCACCACCTGAATTTTTAGAATTATATATTGTATTAGATATATATCTAACAAAAAAAAAATTTCCATCAAAAAAAAAATTGTTACCATCGTCTTCGAATGCATCATCTGCTTCTCCATTATCAAAGTAACTTTCGACATAATCTGTAGCATCCCCATATTCTTCGTCTTCCTGAAATGGTTCTATCTCGGCAAATTTTTCTATTTCATTTTCAACGACTTGCTATATAATTCATGTATTAAAATCATAGCCTGGTATTTAAAATAAGCAGAAATTCCGAATCTACAAATACCTCAACATTTTTAGCCTTTTCTTTACTTTCTTGTTCTAACAATTGTCCAAATGTCAAATCAAAATCAAAATGAATTTTCCTTTGAATTTCTGTAAAGTAAAAAAAAAAAAAATAATGTAAATAAGTAAATAATAAACAATCAAATACTTTTGTTGATGAATTTATAATACCATTAGTAGAAACTGTTGCTATTATTGAATCATCTTTAACCGTATGTAATTCATGTGGGTAGAATGCCAAATCTACGTGTAATGGTCAACTTTTCCATTATATAATAATTTAAATATCATTCATAAATTGCAAGGACACAAACCTGTCTTAATATCTCGCAATGAATGTTGAGTTTTCTTTTTTTTGAATTGATCAGAATATCGTTGAATATCTTTAAAATAAAAGAAAATAATAAAAAATAATTATTTATTTATAATATTTATAAACAAAACATTTGATTTTTAGAACAGCTTCATACCAGATGACGGTGGTGATGGGATTATAAAAAAAGCAGAATCTTTGAGTGCTGCTTTATATCCAAATAATGCATTAAGCATTTTATGTTCATCTTCAGAAGGTGGTATTGGTTCTTGAAATTCAATTCCCTATACAATATCGAATTTGAGATTTTAACTTCAAATGATAAAGTTAATTAAAAAGAGCTATTTTGGTTGAAAAGTATATGGTGAAATACAGCTGATGTATCGTTTGAAAGAGTTTGATGTAATAAGGCTTGTAATTCACTTGAGAAATTCGGTCGACCAAATCCCGACCCACTTCTTCCACCAAAACCACGACGTCCTCCACCTCTAGCTCTACTCATCGTTTCTAACAAATTAAGACAATGAAGTTTCTGATCCTTTAAAAAAAAAATATATGTATATATATAATATAGTATACAAAGAGAATGAAAGTGAAGAAATTGAAAAAGTAAAAAAGATTGAGGTGACCCGATTAAAAAAAAACCAAAATTTTTTGTTATATTTTTTATCAGCCAATCAAAAGTTTTAGAGATAAATAAGGTTACATCTCTGATCAATATACGGTATTATTATTATTTATTTACAAAAACTTTTTTTTATTTTATTTTATACAAGAAATTAATTACAATCATATTTTGCTCTTTTGAAAATCAAACGCAGAAGATCATACCTTCTATTTAACTTTATCACATACCTCCTCATTATTATAGTAAGTCCAATGGCAAAGGGTTTACTAATTTGCTCGTGACGACCTTAAATTTCCAAAATATAAAAATTTTGAACGTGAATAATCAAAATGTTGAACTGTTGATTTTTTAAGATAAATGCTTGTTATGAACCCAAATTAATTTCACTATTATTCGCAGGTATAAAAAATTTTCTTAAATTGATTGCTACAGCAACAGAATAAAGAGTAAACGAGATACCATAAATTGATATTCGAAGCAATTAAATAAAGACTGTAAGAAATAATGTTGTAATCGTGATCAAAAAAAATTCCAAAAACGAATCCTATGAAATAAAATTGTCTGCTATTCCTATTCCGTATAGATACGAGTGGTGTGGATGATTAATCTATTGTATAATTCTCTAGACTCATACTTGCTTAAGAATAAAAAAGAAAAAAAAGCATTTATTTAGAAACTAATAAAACATTAAACATTAAAACGAGGTAATGGTACAATGATACAACGATCAATAAACAAATAAAAGAAGCAATAATATGCTGTGATATAGATAGGGGAAATTAAAAAAAAAAGAACAAGTAATTGTGTACATATATAAGTAAGTCGATTAAAGTAATTCACAACAATGAAGATCAATAATCATCGATACCATCACGTTTTTTTTTTAGATACGTGTCAAAGGTTCTTATAATCATTAACGCCGTCCCGATATTCTTATAATGAATGTGATGTTTGTTAAATATGTCAGGGCTCTCTCGCATCTCGAGAAATATGGTCGATTTAATTGTCAACCTATTGAGTAGGGTCAATTTCCTTAACATGACTAATAAAAGTTCATGATAATATCCGAACCCTTGTTACCCTATTCATATTTCGAATCATTGGGTTACAAAGTCGGAATTTAGTCATCAAAATCTTCCTATTAAGGAAAAAAAAAGCTCATATTGATAACGAACCTTATATCATTTTTGTCAATCGTCGCGTTGACAACGTCTTTGATAAAATCTTAAATGGCCCTCTTCAGGTGCATTGACCTCGGGTATAACCTTCCTAACTCTTTCAAAAGATTCCATCCTGGTATATACTGCACGATATACACCAAGATATTGTAACGTTTTTCCCAAATATTGTACAACAAGCTCCAGATATTCGTCGGTGATACATTCACATCCAGATAGCGTTAGCCAGGTCAATGGTGCTTTACAATGTCCCAAAAATGATTCAAAAGCAGTTGTTGTAAACTGCCATTCAGATGAAATACAAAGTCTCCGAAGACTATTAGGTATTGATTGACCTATCGCAGGTAAGAATTTTTCGGCGTCCAAGCTAGCTCCGTATATAGATAAGCTTTCAAGTTGCTGCGAATTGCTCAAAAGTGAACAGATCGCAGATACCTCTTCGGTACCATGAATTTGATTTGATTCAAATTTGGTAATATTCGGGCAATGACTTACAAGGGCTTCAATAACTTGCACTAAATACTCAGAACTTTGCGTAGAACACAAAGTAACTTCAAGTAAACTTGTGTTTGCATTACTCGCCAACGTCGACACGATGTCAACAGGAATATCAGAATTTGATATATTAAGCTGCGATAATCGAGGCAATGAAGAAGTTATCAACGGAGCACACATTTCATTTGTTAATCCATCACAACCATCAAATTCCAATATTTCCAAATTCTTGCAAGCACCGATTCCATAAAATGGTGGATGACCTTCAAAACGAACGTAACTTAATTTTAATCGCACCAATGACTTTGCTTGACTTTCCAAAGCTTGAATGATTCTGCCACCAGTATCATGACCATAATAATCTCCATGAAGTTCTAAATCTTGCAAATTATTTTGGGCTTGAATGAAATCGACCAACCCTTCCGCTTCAGCTTCAAACTTTTCAATATCTCTACATTGCTTTTCGGTATCCCATTCATATATAGGTAGATATGTCTTTAATTGACATATTCCATGACAGATGGAAAATTTCTCAAAATATTTACGTAACCTTTTCCCGGTAAGAGTTAATCGTCGAATGTGCGGTAAACAAGATTCGGCCCCAGGATAAGATGTAATATCATATTTCTCTAGTAAGCAAGTAGCATCACAAGAAAATCGATATATTGCGGGACAACGACTTATAAAAAGTTTTAGAAGCAATTCCGTTAGTATCCAACGTCCTTCTGCACCTATACATTCGTCTCTTCGAAGGTTACACCACCACCATAAGTGGTGATATAAACCGCCAATGTGAAGCACACGCCGATATTTAGCATAATCGAATGTTGGAGGTGTCTCGGTAGAAAGGGGAAGGTTTAGACCGTTATCATTAAGTATTTTTTTCTCTTCCTCACTTAAACAAGCTATATATACTTCGACTAATTGTTTAGACATGTATGCATTTGGACTTCTCCATAAGATCGGTACGACTTCCTGGCACCAGTGGCGGTTAACCAAAAGACACGAGTGTAAAGAAGGTTTATCCTCCTCAATACATTCAAATATTTTTCGAAGACAGAGATTCGGTAAGGAAGAAGCCATGTTTTTTAATTTATCATTCGTTATTTTTTTTATCAGTCGATAGAATGTATGGAATTTTCAAGTTAAATCATGCGAAAAAATGGTCTGTGTCTGTTATAATGTCGCGTCATTTGATTGGGTAATTACCAAATTTGGTATTTTGTGATAAAATCATGAGACTTTTTTTGAATATTCCACCAAACCAAATTTGGAATGATTGGCTGAAGTACCTTCCCAGTTATATCAAATTACACAAGCCATTGATGAAAAAAGTTTTCGGTTTTGTAAATACGTTCTTGCTTCGTTTGAGAAGTGCGTGAACCTCTTACATTCTTTTTATTTATTTAGAAAACTTGGATCTTATTAATCAGCATGAGCAGCATGAGCCAATATGGTAAAGCAGTTTCTCGTTGCTTTAAAAAGGATTTCAAAACTAACAACCCATTTTAACCTATATGACTTGAATATCTTTGAGTTAAATTAGAAAATACGGAAAGTAGTGCACAACATATTCGAGATCTTGAAGGCATCGAAAAAGTAAGTTTTTCACATTTTACAAATCTTTCTGAATTTGTAGTTATAGATGGATTTATTTTTTTTAAGAATGTCATTTTTGATGGTATAATCTTCTTTATATTTTATAGATGATTGTTGAACTTATGGACACAGCAGCTAAATCAATCATGAGCTTAGTATTAGACGGTCACACCAACAATAACGATGAAAAGACAGAAACCATGGCAAATAGACTTGGTCCTGAACAACGTATTGAGAGTTTTCAAGCTTTGACAAAACAATTTAGTGAATTGATAGATGTGAGCGAAGGAATTCATTATCTGTTGCCAAAGTATTTCTTTCTTTCTTTTTTTTTATTGTGTAGGCGAAGTTAATCATGTTATTTTGGCACTTCTTACGTTTAAGAAAATACAAGTTGATTTACGTTATAAATTTCGTCAAATGCGGAACATGGGAATAACTTCTGGAGATATTCCAATCAGGACAGTTACCTACGGCGAAGCTAAAGAATATGAGACTTGGATGAATGCGGCAAAAATCTTAAGAAAAGAACTCGAGAAAATTGTGGAGATTGGGACCGTCGCAGGAGGGCTGCAAGATATGAAAAATGATAATATGGAAATCGATGAGCCATATAGATAAGAGGATACGGCATCATGTGATTAATGTCACATGATTAGATTTACATTTTTCATTTCAATCTTTTTTTTTTTATGTTGCCAATATAATTTTCCTAATAAAGCGTTAAAAACCCAGGATTTGGATGTGTAATCATAAAAAGCAATCTTTTTATCATCGCTAGGGTTCATTGTTTTTTAATCAACATAGTCACGGTGACATTTGCAAATGATAAATTCGACGATCCTTTTTCTGTAAAAAAAATATTCGTCGTTAAAAAAAAAATCCTTTATTTATTGTATGCAGATTTAGGAGAGGTTTATTCGTTCGATGGACGCCCTACTTGAACAAGGATTGATTCAAAGATAACAATAAGGATGTTTTATTTTAAAATGAACAGGTTTCGTTGAGAAAAGATTATTATTGCTAAATGAAAGTGGGATAAACCGGAAGGGTGTGGCAGAGATTAAAGATTAGGCGAATATTATAGCATAATATAAATAAATGTGACAAATTGTTTTAAAATAATTCTAAATTCCGGATTTTCTTCCTGATTTAGGGAGAGATCATCAAAGTGAAGGTTGTATGATAATTGATGTACAAAAATAAAAGTGTAAAGAAAGAACGTGAGAGTAAAAGTATTAGATGGCTGTGTATAATAATAACTTCGGGTGTTTTTAGAAATATGTGGCATAGTTAAACTTTTTTTACCAACTTTTTAGAAAGGGATACTTCTCGCAGAAGCCGAATTGTGGTATTTTTTTTTTTTTAGTTCCTCCTTAAATAAATTTTTAAGTAATGTTTTTCCTCTAACATTCTTTATTACCCCAAAGTAAAATATTTTCAAATAAACCCCCATTTATTTTTACTTTTTTTTTTTTTTTTTTTTTGAAATTTAATGTAATCTGTTTAATTGTCATTTCTGTAATTTGTCGTACATTACTTGGCCTCAAAAGCGCAACAAATTCTACATTGAAAAAAAAAAGTTTTTTTTTTTTTTGATCCTGCTCAGTAAAGAAAGAAAAAAAAGAAATCTAAAATCTAAAAAGATATTATTTGTTAATGATGATATTATATTATAGTATGACAGTTTGTACTCGATTTTTATATTATTAATTTATTAAATTATTCTTTTATATATTGTTACATCAATAATTTCAAAATTAAGCAACTGGTGACCCCGACCGAGTTCTGACTTAATACGGAAAGTAACTGCATGTTGTGACGTTGCACATTACTTTCTCATCCAATCAAATTGCAAACAGTAAAGGTTTGGAGACAGCATGAAATCATTTTCTCTTTTGAAAGAGGCAGGCTTTTGTCCTTGGAAAAAGAGCACACACACAAGCCTTCCGAAACGTCCGTCCAGTTTGTTCCAAACCAAACCCCCCACAACATATAATAAATACTACCATAAAATGAATTACGTCTGCGTTGCAAAAAAAATCATCTATCGAATTCATTTGGGACTTAACCCCCCATAAAAAAAAAATTTTCTTCCCACAGATAAAAAAACTTTACTCACATCTCTTAAGTCCCGTTGTTCCCTTACACACCCGAAGATTGTTGGGCGCACTATCTGCTATATACACACTGCACCAACCATAAATACATACAACTATAAAAATACTATTGATACTATTATAAACCACTTAAAACCCCAATCAACCTTGTTTTGTTATAAAATAAGGTCTGCCTACTACTACATCTTACACCCCCCCAAAAAAACTCTTCCTTGTTGACAGTCGATTACCTTTCTCAAACAACCTTTGCTGTTGACATGGCCCAATCACATTCACATTCATACTCCCACCCACACTCTGGTCGAGGAAGACATACTTCTTCTACACATGAAAATGGCGCTGTCACTCAAGAACACTATCAAAAACTTAAACGCAAGGTTCGCGATATGCGAAATGTAAGTAGCTTTATATATTCGTATAAATAGTTAGATCGCGAATAACGAGGATTTTCATGAGAAATATTAAAAGCTATACAATAAAGTTACTCTATACTTCAAAACATATTTTCTCTTTATTACCTTTCGAGCTTTGTACTTTTTGGTGTTATCGATACGACTTTTGAGGGTTATATTATTTTTGTTATTATTAGAAAGAAAGTTATCAATGATACTATCGAGTTGAGATAGTATTACCTTTTCTCTTTTATTGTTGCGAAAAAACATATTTATACTAGATATCATGTCTTACCTTGTATAACATGAAATTGTTTCATTAATTTTCTAATATTTATGTGCATCCTTTATGTTATTCAATATGATTAGGAGTATGACAAATTAACGAAAGAACTTGAGAGATCTCGTAAAAGAATCAAATCCTTGAAGAGAGAAAAAGAGTGCGTGTTTTACTTATGATTATTTGAATTAGTATTATCATTAACTTCAAATATCTAAACTCTCATCTCTTCATCTTTTTTTTCCCTTTGCTTTTGAAAGATTACTGTTAGATCGAATCAGCCAATACGAAAATTCTGATAGCTCTGATTCTGAAAAATCTGTTGATCTCTCTTCAGATGCTACATCAGACTCGGATGGTAAGTTAATTTGAACAATTATATATGCTTTCTTTGGTTGAATGTTTTAAATATATTTATTTATTTAATAGGGTCATCCACACAACTTTCTCAAGCTTCTTCCGTTCGTCAAATCAAAAAAGCACGTGGTCGTCTTACTAATAAGAAGCTTTCCCCTCCAACGCCTGCTAATAACATTGTTAATTCTGTCCCTATTACTCATACATCTGGTAAGGTCCCTAAGAAACGCGCAAGCAAGCGTCCATTGAATGCAAAGACAATGAAGGTTCAACATGTTGAGCAAGATGAAAAGGGCAACTATAAACTCCCCGTTCAAATCGGTATATTGACCGTTTTGAATCTCGGAACAGTAGTTTATGATCGTGATACTTTTCACAACGAAAGATACATTTGGCCTGTTGGATATGCTGTCAAGAGGTAAATAGTCGTGATTACATTATCTATATTTTAAGTGAACGTATATTAATTACTTTTTGTTTCTTAATAGGGCCTATAATAGTATGATTAATCCGAATGCTCAAACGATGTACGTTTGCAAAATTGAAGATGGCACCGAAAACCCTAAAGTAAGAATAATTTTTTGTTATTGACTTATTATGCCTACGTCACCCGAATTTATTAGCTTATGCAATTCTTGTTTTTATAATAGTTTGTTATTGAAGCAGATGATCAGCCAAACAAACCAATTATAGCTAATACGGCGACTGGCGCCTGGACGACGGTTGTTCGTGAAGCAAATGCAATTCGTCAACGTGATCACTCAAATTCAGCTTCTGGACCTGATTATTTTGGTTTTTCGCAAGCCACTATCAGAAAAATGATACAAGACTTGCCAAATGCTCACAGATGCAAAAATTATGTGATGCAAAACTTCGAGGTCATGAAAAACAGAGTCGCCGGTGGACGACGTCGTGGAGCAGGAACTCGAGCAAACGGAAATGTTAGAAATGGTACTGTCGGTTCTCCCGCTTCTGCTATTGCACAGTCACGTGAGGAGAATGGTGTCGAAACAGGCAGTAGTGGGGACGTAGTTATGTCCAACTCAGCGGAAGGGGAGGAAAGCGAAGAATAAGGATTTTTGCTCAAAATTTCTTTTTTTTTTTTTTTTATTATATCAAGTCCAGCACATTTCGGCATGCCGAGCGTGCTACCAAGGCAACTTATTCTTACTTTATATATATATATATATATATTTGTTTCATGTAAAGTTCTATAATATTATAAATATCAATACCATAAAAATTATTTGCTTTTTTTTTCTTTTTTTTTTTTTTTGTCAATTTGTCAATTGCACTTTTGCACATATTTGTTAGATTTCATTTATTGTTAGAAATTTATACATTAGTTTATTAGGTTTAAAAAATATTTTAAATTTGGTGAAAAGATGGTTAAACGTTTTATTAGTTTCTGTTGTAAAAGAAATAAACTTAATTGTACTTCTGGTGGTGTTCAACCTTTTATGATCAAAATTATTATTAAATAAAAAATCAGTCATTTTTTTTTTTTTTAAAAAAAAATAATATCGTTTAGCTCAATGTTTCTTTCTTCTGTTTAATCAAGATTTGTTATTTGTATATTTAATATTTCAGAAAGTCAATTAGATTCACATTTAAAATATATACAGTACATCAAAAAATGAAAAAAAATTAATTATAATAAAGTTATAACGATGACTATATGGAGTCGTTAAAATGGAACAAAATAATAAAGTTTCTGAATACAACTTTAAAAAAATAGTAAGTTTAATATCACGTGAGAGAAAGTCCTTCGTCACTTTAAAAAATCCCAACAACGCCAGATTCGACCACATGCCCAAATTTTTTGCCGAATTGTTAATCTTGGATCATCTAATGCTCGAAGATCATCTAAAACACTTTCTCGTAAACTATTCCTAGAAGGCAAATACATCGCGTAACTTCGAAGATGATGTACATGACAAATTAAAAGACCTTGTGTTGCAAATGGAATGTTTGTCGAGTTGGAACGATAATTTTGTACAAGCAATCGTTCTACGGTTCTATTGAGAAGACGATTAGATTAATTCATATATTATATTATATAATTATAAAATACATAATCATTCTAATGCATACAGTAAGGATTCTCTCATCTTAACATTTGCACCTTTGATTCTACTTGACCAAGTATCTTTACTCCACACAATATTTTTTACCCAAGTAGAAATTAGATAAACAATGAACAGACTTGGTCCAACAGCCAAGAATGCAAAATTTAATTCGTTGGATTTTAATAACTTATCTAACGCAGCCATTGCGATTTCTAGATCCACCTTTGTTTTTTGTACTTGAATCGAAAACGTTCTAATAAGATTACCTATTAATGATATATATATGCAAGGTCATTACTCACGTAAAATATTTGTAATATGTTAATATAGGAAATAATTTCATGTTTGATTACCCGTAACAATTGATCTAAAAGGATTCTAATTTATGATTAAAGTGAATAAATTAATTAATATATAACAATAATATAGCCTACCAAAACTCACTTTTGACGAGTTAATAATAAAGAATTTTAATAAGTTTTTGAAAAAGTTTGCGACTTACTGCAAGCATTATGGAATCTGAAAAAATTTACCGAGTTTTGGCAAGCAAACTTAGATAATTAAATAATTAAAAAAAAATTATTAACCTTCAATTGCTGTTCATATACTTTTAATATCATTGATAAATCTCCATCGCGAACTCGGTTAGACAAATTAATCATTTCCTTATCATTAAGTAAATGTCGACCAAGTTCAAAGTCTAATACCATTCGTTCGAGAGACTTGAATATTAATATAACTTTCCATTAATTTTTTATATAAATCACACGAACTTAAATAGTCTGTTGAAGTCTAAACCAACCTCTAAATCAGAATTCAAGCTATCTTTTCCCATGATTACCAATCTCCGCTCTCTGTGACGAATTGTTTCCATCATTCTTATAATAGGTTCCCAAATCCAATCGCTCCAAAAATTAACGATCGTAGATTTAACTTCATCAATCCATTGTTTCTGAATAGTAGTAATATCACATTGTTAAATATAAATAATTCATATAAAATATACAATAATCTAAACATCATCATTTCCAGAAATTTGAAATTTTCATAGCAATCCAAAACAATGATGCTTGTTTTCATTTTCTATAAACTTTGTCAAATCGGTAACAACCTGTATTATATATGATCATGCAGTCTATCAAAGTCGATAACGAAAAGATATACTTTGGCTTGACAGCTTTCGAAAATCATTCGGATTCTGAAAAATAACGCTGATTATAGAACCACATTATGGGACATATCGTTACCAACCTCATATAAATGATTTCTTGTTTTATAAACTACAACGGTAGAGATGGTAATAGGTAGCCACCATCGAGTCAAGGATGATGGGCGACCATAAATCGAAATAATCCGATTAGAATGTTCATCATAATGAGGAAGGTGTGTGCTAATAATGGAGCGCAAATTGGTATAAAGGGCCAACAAAGATGACGGTGAATCCGTAAAACTCATATTATCTGTATGTTGTTGGATCATTATTTTTGAATAAATATCAATTATAACTTTACAACAATAACTTTATAATATCAACATTTCTCACCAAAAAGGATATTGACGTTTGGCATATCCCCTTTTTCAATATCGATTTTTGTAGCTTGATTTAAAATTCTTTCTATGTATAAAACACAATTAAGTAATTGTTTTGCAATAACATCACCAAATTTAACATTCATTTGTCCTTCGCTGGTCATTTCGTCTATCTCCTTTGTTATTTTTTTGAAATCCAACCCTTCGTTTATTAATAACCCGAGACATGCTGCTTGATACTCCATGAGAGAGACAAGCATTAATTTCTTATAACGGATTTCGTATCGGACCAAAGATGAAATAGAATAGGATCGAACCATCAAAAAACGCGTATGCATATATCTAGGGAAAAGGTTGATCATACCATCTAAGGAAAATAATTGCCTCACAGATAGAGGATTATCTGATGGAACATTTTGATATTGTCGACGAATTGTGTTGAAAATAGTTCCTGATAAAGAATATACGCGTGAAGGAATAGCTAAAAAAAAAAAAAAGATGAATTAATGTTAAAATCCAATTAAGCAAACAATTTCAGTACACTTAAGGTGGCTTGTCTAAACCTATTTGGATTTGGCAAAACGTCTAAACTTTATATATTTTTCTAATACGTTATATATGTTGTATATGAATAGCGGGTAATAATATGAGGTGTAAGAGATAGGGGGATTGTTCCCCGAAACCATTTTGCCATTTCCAGGTTTATTAATAGAAGTTTCCATAGGGTTATCTTTTTACCCTTTAGAAACCTCTTAGTTACCAGCACCATAGAAATTAAAAAAATAAATCAAAGTCACTTTGAATAAGATGAATCCAGCTCCAAAATCTGTTATCTTCCAATTCTCTCCAATAATAAATTTCATCCAGTAATGGAAGAGTCGATACCAAAAAACTTTCCAACATTTTTCCGTATATAGATATGGTCACTTTTGAAAGAAACAAACATTCTAAATAGGAAATTACTCTTTCTAATTCCTCGTTTTCCTCATTTTCCCATAATGGTGGCACTTCACTCGTAGCACTCTTATAATTTCCATGAAGGCTTTTTTCAACCATATCCAATTGATTCAAAATTACATTCATTTTTGGAATGTTACCCTTATCAAGTTGGATAGAGTAAATTGCCTTCCTTAAAACTTCTGCGCGTCCAATATTAATATCTGTACTAACGATGTAAGCGGAGGAAGTTTGGGCTCTTGCAGAATCTATACTTGAACGCCGAAGACGTTGGACAACATTTTCATTAACAAATTTAGAGTCCAAAGACTGAAAGAGATTATCTAAGTCTTCCTGTATTTTTCGAACTCGTTCTTGAACGAAACTCATCTTTGATCCTCAAATGAAAATGAGCGTCAATAAAATTTTTCGATAGTGACACAAATAGGGATGTTAATGATAATTGATAATGCGACTAAACCGTTCTTTTTTAAATATTTATTGTTTAATTAAATTTAATCGAAATTAAATGCGTTTACCAAAAGAAATTTAATTATATTCCGTTATTAAAAAAAATCATGTGACGAAAACACCATTCTTGTATAAGTGGAAATTTAGGTGTATGTACCGATAGAAAACCAATTTGACACATCGATCGAAGAATTACAAACGTTTTGTTAAAGAATTGCAAATTATTCTGGATGAATAACATTCTGGTTAACATTTGAAAATTTTGTTTATAAACTGCTAATAAAGGTTCCCATTTTGCTTTTGCTTTTCCCATTTATCATATAATGTGATTCTTTGGGGAGCTGATGTATAAAACCTTCTCCTCAAAATGAGCTTTAGACGATTATAAAATATAACAAATTTTTTGTACGATAATTTGTATTTAATGCAAAGAAAACTTTGTTATTTTGTTATCGTGATGGACCTTCAGATCCGTCATGTGATCGGATCGCGATCCAAACCCGTCTCCTTGAGATCGTTTAACAAACTGCATTAACTGTAATACATCAACATTTTAGTATATTTATAAATTCTCCGTAGATAGTGACATTAAACTGCGTTTTTTTTAAAAAAAAAGGAAAAAAATTTTTTTTTGGTGAAATTTCGCCTTGAATTTGTCGTTGTTCAAGAACATAATATTAAGAGCTAAGCACTTTTGTTAAGATAAATTACATGTAGTCAGAACCTAATAAATATTTACAATCTAGAACGAAAATTCAGCATTACAGGAATTAACAAAAATGTGGAATTCAACAACAGTTTCGGTTCAAGCTGGTTCAACTTCGTCCACTCACGATCAAATTAATGAGCAAAATATTCAGCATCAAGAGGAGGACGAGGAAGAAGAAGAGGAAGAACTTGTTCAAGAAAGTGGTGGACCATATCAAGGGGAATTTTATGGTGAGTTTTTTTTTTCTTTTATATATTCATATATATTGAATTCGTACATTACTGAGAGAAAAATGCTACCGAGTTTCTGCCTTGGCAAACGACGTATTTTTTATGTAAATTAATTTATATGCTTACCCCGCATTAGTTAAATTTTGATTCGAGTAAATTAGTTCAATTTAATGTTAAAAAGTTTAGAGACCTTTTGAATCGAAACTTATGATTGATCCCATTTCAATCTGTTCATCGAAAGAAAATGAATGGTTTTAGATTAGATATATGCGTTAATTATAAATTATGAATGAAGAGTTAAGACGCGAGTTCGACTAGATCTCTTAGATGTACTCTTAAAATCCAGAGTTATTATGAACCTATGGTTGATGGATATTTAGATTAAATCTAAGATCTCAAACTGATACTTAATTTCGAAAAAAATATCGTTACCTACTTTTTACGAATAACAAGAATCTGATACTTCCAACGATACTGGTACAGAATCTATGACTTGGATCTCATGGTTCTGTTCCCTTTCCGGTCACGAATACTTTGCTGAAGTAGCTGAAGATTTCATAGAGGATGATTTTAATTTAACCGGCTTAAATTCGACTGTCCCGTTTTATAAAGAAGCATTAGAGATGATATTGGATGTTGAACCTGGTAAGTATTGCAAAAGTACGGCCTGATTATGTTTATTAACTTGGAGAACGATTGGTATATGCATTCATCTTTTCTAATTTTCGATCGGGTATATCACATATTATTTGCAATTTTGTATTGTAAATGATATCATAATCAATTTAATTAATGAATTCTAATGCTGGTCTCTATTTTTTTTTTTTTAGAGGAGGAAAGTTTGAAAGTACCAGACGTATCTCTTGTCGAAAATTCAGCAGAAGTGTTATATGGTATGATACATCAACGTTATATATTAACGCGTCAAGGATTACAACAAATGGTAGGGAAAATATTCAATTATATTCATTATTCTTTTTAAATTTTATGTATCACCTAATTGATTAATTACCTCTTCCATTTATACTAATAGGTGGACAAATATGAAAGCAACCATTTTGGACATTGTCCAAGAGTATACTGTCTTTCAACTGCAGTTGTTCCTTGTGGACAAAGCGATGTTCCTGGTTTAGAGACCGTAAAACTCTTTTGTCCAAATTGTTTAGACATATATACACCGCCTAGTTCAAGATATCAAAATATTGATGGTAAGGTAATTAATTATTTTGTATCAAACTATATTTTAATACCCTTAATTATTTACCCTTTTTTTATTTAATTTTATTTTATAGGAGCTTATTTTGGTACAACTTTTCCTCATCTCCTATTTCAACAATTTCCGGAATTGTTCCCAAATAATCAAACAAGAATATATGAACCAAAGATCTTTGGGTTTAAAGTAAATGAAAGGAGTCGAAGTGGGCCTAGGATGCAATGGTTAAGGATGCGTCCTAATGATGTAGATAGTGACGAAGATGGTGATGATGGTGAAGATGTTGAAGGTGAAAATGATGATGGTGAGGATGACGAGTCATTATTGGATCAGGGCGGTGGTGAAAATAATGGTGCACCTGAAACCACAAATCAAAGTGGTGTATATGAGACTGAAATAATTCGTTCATATAAACTTGGTCAGAAGAGCAATGGAGGAAATAATGAAATGTTGGGTATGGGCGTAGTTAAAGAAAAGCCACAAACTCAAAAGTCACTTGTTCTTGTTAGTAATCAATCCACAGGAGAAGTAAAGACCTTGCAAGATGAAAATTTCGGAATGTCTCCTTTAGTAAAAACGAGTTATTCTTCTACTGTACCGCCATTGTTATCATCACCGTCATCATCGTCATCTTCTTTATCATTACAAACGTTAAATGATATGTTACCAACAGAATCCAACAACAATCAATCTAATCAATGTGAAAAAAGTGCATTAAATTCAGTATCACTAGTATTTGGTAAGGATCATAATATATTGTTGGGCTATGATGGTTAAAAGTGATAATTATATATTTTGGAGATTTGGGCTTAGCGAGCGTAAGGGGAATGGAAAGACTTTTTGACAAACGTGAAATTAATATTGGTAATGAATTGGATCAGTTTTAGTGAAAGTAAACTAATTATGCTTCATGAAACATTTTATTATTTAATTGTCATGTTCATTGGTTTGAGAAATCATGGTCAAAGAAGATTGATAATAGAAATGATAGTGGATTACATTTAAATTGATAATGTTCCTTGTAACTTCATATTAAGAAAAAAATAATGTATAAATAAACAAAAAAAAAAAAGAAAAAAAAAAAACAAAAACAAAACAAAAACAAAACCAAAACAAGAACCAGAAGAAAAAAAATATTTATATTATTATTTATTATATTACATCTTATATCCAATCAATCTATTGAATATTTTTTTTTTTTTTTTTTTTTTTTATTAATAAATTTACAATATAATTAATTGTCTTATTTTCTAAATTTCAGTAAAGGTTACTAATGAAAAAAATTATTACGATGAAAAAACCTTATTGTTGCAGAAGAAATTGAATATTCTTTCTCGTGAAATTATTGTGTTATAAATCGTATTATTATTTTACCAATCAAGAGTTTCTTTTCCTTTACCATGATCCTGTTCATCATTTTGTATTTTATTAATAGCTTTGTTCAGCCATTGAGGAAAGAATATACACGTCGATGGAGATATTTCACCATTTTCTGTACATTCATTTTCAAAAAACTAAAGAAATGAAATTATTTTTTGTAAAAAGTACATAAAAATGTGTATGATATGTGATAATTACTAGGAAGATCAGGTTCCGGGAATTTTTAACATATTTAAGATTTTATTGAATTTAATTTTTGATGTATTAGATTAAAATGCAATAAGATCTAATTTTATTAATAAAAAAAAAAAATCTCAGAACCTGATTATTCTAGAATCATACGCAAAGTAATTAATACTCACCGGACATCTTCCACATGGGGCTTGAGTCCAAGCATTATTCATATTTCTAGCCTTTTTAGCTATATAAACATATTGGGCATCAGGACGATTAATGTCTGTTACCATCAAATTTGGATCTATATTACTCATGAATTTTTTTATAATTTTCCCTTCAAATATAAGCACATCAAGAATCTGTCTTATATCAGCCTCTTCAATTTCGATTTCTGTGACTTTTGTTTCTTGCACACATTGTACAATCTTTGATAAGGTTACATATCCAGTATAATTGGGATAAAAAATTGCATCTTCATCCATTCCCCTGGGAAAACTCTTTAATATAAAAATCATATAAAATTAACCATTAAATTAGTTAATTAAGATAAAACAAAAGAATTCTTGTACATACTCTATGGTAAATAAAATTGTAACATATTGACTTTAAAGTTTCCACGACAAATGTATCCGGTTCTCCGTTAGTATATATTAATCTACTTAGTGATTCATCGTGAGGTTTAGTATCAAATAGCATATATAGCTTCTTAGTCTAGCCATGTTGGAGAGGAAAACGCGTTGAATTCAATAAGACTCTTCATGAAATATACAAATACACATATACATGTTTACCTTTGGTTTAACTTCTTTGATTAATTTTTGTTCTTGCATGTTCTTCAAACTACCTTCTACCAAAGACTGTACCAATTTTGTTTGCTTTTGAATGTCAGTTTTTGAGATACCTGAGAATATTAAATAAAATCATTGAATTATTTGATCAATTTAGTTTTTTAGAAGAAGTATTACCTTTGCGTTCTGAATTCTCAATAAGTTCGTAAACCTCAAATTCATGATTTTCGAGCGATTGAAGTCTTTAAAATCATAAATAATCAATTAATCGAAAAAAACGACCTAAAAAAACCGAATTTTAATAATGCTTAAAATGACTTACTTTGCCGCAATTTCTTTAGAACGCGCTTGATACATATACCTTTCATCGTGAGTTTGTCGTTTTCTTATTAACCCCTGTATATCAAGAAGTTTTAAGAAAATATATTATTAATAAATTTATAATGATATAAAAATAAATTCAATTACTTACAACTTCATATAAATTGAGTAAAATATCTTGAAATACTTCCCATGAAGTATCGGGTAATGTTTCTTGAATCAATTCATGAATTTTAATTTCATCAACAAAAACCTATTAAGACATTCAAAAATTTAAATTAACAGTTTCTTTTTTTCTTTTTTTAATTAATGAAAGTAGTCAGTAAAAAAAAAAAAAAAAACTCACTTGTCCGCGAGAATTTATAACATCCCATACCATCCAATCATCCTCAGTAACTTCTGATTTTGTCATTTATATTAAAAAATTCTTTATTTAATATATGAAATGATAAATTACGATTCAAAATTTATATTTATTAATTGATTTGCACATAATGGACAAACCTATTACTTATAATGGTAAAGCTAGGGTGATCATTACGTATCGTGTTTTCCGTTCAATAACAAGTGCTTTTTTCATTTTGTTTTATTATTCTCTCCGTAGCAGGATTTCATCGCTTCTCTCGACCCAACGATTTGGTTAAGGTTACAGCTCTGACAATAAGACACAAAATCTTGTTCGGATTTATAAGGGAAATATTACCTTCAAATTTTCAGCTGTTGCTTAAATAAATTACAAAATTAATTTATCGGATTTCTAAAGGGAACTATCTTATGATCTTCCTTAACTGAGTTCCCAATTTTTATCCATACGTTATATTGGGATATAAGACTGAACATTGTGCTTAGATAGAATGATGATAGTTTTTATTTTAAAAAGTTTCGTCCATAAAATTTCGTGGGTATAAATTGATTTCGACAGCATACATGGTTAAAAAAAGGTTACGAAATTTTCCGTATGTTCTGTGCGACGTAAGATTTTGCAATTCATAAATATTTTTATTACTTTAAATTTGGTTGAATATCACTTGACAATCAATAAATATGCTTTTTTATAACTAAATTTAATATACAATTCTGGTCAAAATGTTCGCCCTGTTCGAACTCACGCTTTCATAAATCTTTCTAATATCTTGTTCGTTCACATCAGAAATATCAGCCATCAAATAAGCAATTTCGCCATGGGAATCTGTATATTGTTTCTCAACATTGTGATCAGCAAGTATTTCATTGATTTCCTATAGAACAAAATAAAACAAAACAATGTTATCAATAAATGATACCACCGGGAAATAATTTTTATTTAATTAATTACCTTAAGTACACCGGGAACATTGTGATGGCAATAAAGTAAACGTATCGAATTCTCTGTAGCCTGAATAGCACGAAGGTCAATCTCTGGGAAGTTGACAGCACCAATTGAAGTACCATTGCTTATGTATTTCGCAAGCGCAGCTCCTACTTCTAGGCCAATCATATATTGTGCCTCCTCAGTTGAGCCGCCTTTTTTGAAGTTAAAAAAATATTTTAAGTAATGAATTAATGTAGGTCGATTTTTATTATAAAAATAACTAACCAATATGAGGTGTCAAGATCACATTTTTACATGCCAAAAGGTCAGATGTCCAAGGATTCAGTTCATTATTAAAATTTTGACCGTTGGCTGCTGGCTCCTTGGGAAATACATCTATTGCAGCACCCAACAAATGACCACTCTGTAAGGCTTTAATTAATGAAGGAATCTGGACAACTTTACCACGAGAAGCATTTATTAGATAGCTTCCTTTCTTCATACGTGTAATCTCTTCCTCGCCAATCATATTTTTGGTTTCTTCTGTCTCAGGAACATGCAAAGTAACAAAATCTGAACGCTCCATCAGTTCATACAACGTATTAACTTGTTTAGCTGTTCCTAAAGGCATAATCTGAATGATATCATGGAAATATACTGTCATTCCCATTGCTTCGGCAAGAACTGATAATTGTGATCCAATATGACCGTAACCTACAATACCTAGAAAATGATTCGTAAAATTGGTTATAGTTTCGTTTTAAAGGTTTGATAAAAACAATTATATATGCAGGATAAGCATAAAACTAACCAAGAGTCTTTCCACGAATTTCATAGCATTGTGAAGAAACTTTGTTCCAAATTCCTTTATGCAATTCTATATTACGATCACCTAAATGTCTAGACAATGCAATAATCTCTGCAATAACTAATTCTGCAACACTTCTACTATTGCTGAATGGAGAATTGAATACTGCAACACCCTGCTTTGCAGCAGTTTCGAGATCGACTTGATTCGTCCCAATACAGAAACATCCGATAACCAAGAGCTTTCTGGCTTCTTGAAGAACTTTTTTAGTAAGCATAGTTTTGGAACGAATACCAATCGCGTGAGCATCACGAATTTTCTCTATAAGAGCCTCTTCCGAAAGTGCTTTTTTGTGAACTTCAACCTGTTATCGCGTATAAATGTATAATTATTGAATTAAAACTATTAAACGCGAAAAATTGAATTATCTAAAAAAAATTGCCCTTATCTTTTACATATTTACCTGATAGCCTTCTTTTGCCAGAAGATCTATACCACTCTGGTTCACGTTCTCCAACAACAAAATTTTTATTTCACCTGAATTAAAGGGCTTAAGCGCCTTAGGGTGAGAACGTGTAAAAGAAGAAGAACGTGTCAAACTCGTAACGAGCGTTATGGCTGCTTGTTCTTTTGACATTATTAATTTAATAAGTTTTTTAATTGCCGAGAATATTAAGGTTTATATAAAAATTTTTAGCATCGTTGTACAAAACTGATGAAAAATTTTTTTTTCATATTAGATCCGAATTATCCGAATTACTAATACTTTTTATCATAAGGGAATTCTGGGAATTTGTGGGGTCAAGTGATCGACTTCATTCTAAATTAAAAGTTGTCGGCTTAATAATCCGTTTCACGTGATGTAACGAAGAAATTAAAATTAGTTTCTTTTAAAGGTTTCCTATACTCAAAAGAAAATTCGGGATGATGATTGACTTAACAAATCAACGCTATACCATTAATATAATAATATTATATTTACTAAGTTAGTAAAAGTTCTAATCGATTCTAATCAATTTATAAAATAAAAAATTCTTTTAAATATTAGATTTCAAACAATCGTGACAGTCTAATCGCTTATCTATAATAAGTAACTCTTGATAAAAAGAAATTAATAACTTTTAGAATGAAATCGACAATTTTCGTGTGACCGCCAGTCCTTGGGACCGGGTCCTAAGTTTCAAAATTAAGGTTAATAATATATATTTTTAATAAATATTCAATTAATACATTATTATCATTAGAAAGTAAAATATAATGCCAGTAAAATAAAATCTTCTTTAGAACTGGCAAATATATTGGAACTTTTAGGACATTTAACATCCCTAGACACACACATAACATCCAATTTTATAGGTATTTTCTAAAGATTCTATTAAGTCTTATAAAAATTTATGCGTTATGTTTTAAAAAATACTAATGAAAATAAAAGAAATCTATGATATAATCATGACAGCAATAGAACTATAAATTCAAACTCAAAATTTTACTTTCCAAAGCCTGTACTCATGTAGATTTAAATTTTTTGACTTGCTTTTAATAGAATTAATCTATTTACTTTACTAATAATTAAATCACCAATGATATTTCAGACTATTATAATACTAAAATAGAAAAATTAAGAAGAAATTATCTTTTACTCTAATGATATATTACTTAAATATTTTTCTTTAAACTTAATTCTTTATATAAAAGCTTATAAAAATAAAGAATTGTATCATTTAAAAGAAATAATAATTGATCATTTCTTAAGAATAATAATAAAATTATTCTAAAGGAATGATATTTGATTATTTTTTAAAAGAATGATTCTTTAAAAATAATAAAATAAATAAATATTTACTTTTGAAATAATTTTTATCATTTCTTAAAATAATTCAATTGTATTGTTTCTTTTAAATGATTATATCATCTTTTTAAAATAAATATATCATATAATTTATTTCTTTTTAAAATAATTGTATTGTCTCTTAAGGACAATTTATACCTTTTCTTTAAGATAATTTTTATTATTCTTTTTATAATGATTTTTATTATTTCTTTAGAATAATTTTCAAAAAAATTAGATAAATTAATTTGATTAGTGAAAACAGTCAATTTATTGTATTTTTATACTAAATTTTGAATCTAATTAAAATTTTGCTAAATAATATAACTAAATATATAATGAAAGATCTTAATATTAAAATTATGCTAAATTATAAAATATTTATTAAATTTTGTAACTCAAACTAAATTTTTTTGCTGAATTATATGATTGAATCTGCTAGAAAAAACCTTAGTATTAAAAAAATTTAACAAATAGAATTATTCAATTTCCTCTTAATGAAACTTGATAAAATTGTATTTTATTTAAAAAAAACATTACTTTTAATAAAATAAATAATTTTATTAAGATATTTTATGTGATATAATATAATTACCTTATAATAAATTAAATTTTATAATAAAATCATATATAAGAATTCTTATAGCAAAAAAGTGGTTTTGATTAACCAATTAAATTCTAAATTTTATGATGATTATATGAAAAGTGGTTAGTAGAAAAGGAGAAAATCTAAATTTTGGTTAAATTTATATTATTGGATCACTTGGCTGATCTCAATCATGTGCAAAATTTAGCTTAATAATAAAAATTAACAAAAATTTTAGACTTCTCCCTTTTTTACTAATCACCTTTCATATAATATCTATTAATCTAAACTTTTAAAAATTTATTTTTTTATTATAATATATTATAATCCAAATGATTTTCAAGAAAATAAAAAATTGTGATATAGTAAGTAATCTATAATATGATCAATATATAGATCATAAAAATTAATTTGCAAGATTTTATAATATATAATTTGCATAGATGATCTATAAAATTAACCAAATCAATTAATAAAGAGATAAAATAATAGATTATTAGCTCATAATGATATGTGTAATCTTCTAAACTAGAAACTTCAAAAGGAAACTTTAAGAAAAAATTAGTTAAAAGCTAAGTATTAAAATATAGGAATAATTAAAGAACAATATAATTATATTTCTATATTATATATATATATTATGTATATTGATTATAAATATTTTTAGAATAAATTAATTGTTAATTTTTTATTAATATTATAATAAAAATAGTCAATTTTCAATATAATCATCATTTATCTAAACATACTTCTTTAAATCTCTCATTTTTATAAAACAGATTTAATTATTATTAAAGATAGACATTATAATTAAGAAATTGAACTCAGTAAGTTGCAACTCCTTGTAAATTTATTTTAATATAAAAATTCATAAATAGTTATAACTCAAAGAATTGCAACTTAAGTTGCAACTAGTTAAAAATTTTAAAAATAATTATGAAAACTGTCTTAATTATTATTAAATTATCTTTCAAATAGACTATAATTAATATCATATGTTATTTCTTAAAATATAAGGGAGATCGGGGTATTATGACGAAATTAAGCTTACCGCTAATAAAACTTTTTATTAATCAATCATAAAATTA
>CAMKVN010000387.1:0-30315 GCA_946474995.1 Funneliformis geosporum | reverse complement strand
CAAATAAAACCTTCTGCTTACCACATATATTATCCGTCCGCTTTTAACATTTAAGCAACATAAAGAACTGACCGTAATAATATTTATTAAAGTAAAAGAATATAAGATATAAATGATAATATAATTTTACTCAAAATGATAGTAATTTAAAGAATTGATATCTAGTAAAATTTCTTATATAAAAATAAAAATTAAAACCAAATTATATTTAAAATATATATTAAACTAAAATAATAAATTAAAGTTTTTAAATATTTATATTAATTTTTTAAAAAAATTAATTATTAGTATATAGGTATATAGTTAACCCCTATTTACTATCATACCCATAAAACCAAAAATAAAAAGAGTAAATATAATGAAAAGTGACTATATAGAAGGACTTTTTTATAGTATTTCTAAGTATTAGTTCTAAAGGGGTGTGATTATAAAAACATTATGATTATAGAAGGAGTTTTTTATATAGTGTTAATAGAAATTGGTTTTTATGAAAGGTAAGCTTATAATAGAAGATTTATATGATATGATTATATAAAGGATGATTGTATAAAAAGTCAACTGTATTTACATTTTTGTATTAGATAATATTTATTATTAAAATAAGTATAAAATATAGTAATTTATATAATTTTTAATATAACTTAATAATAAAATATTATAAATTAAATAAATTGCAAATTTATATAAGTGATTAAATAGATTAAATAATAAATATCACAATATTACAAATTTATATATGCAATTAAGCAATAAAATTCTCAATATTGCAAATTTACAAAAATCAATTTAGATTTATCATTAAAATATTCATTTATCAATTAATTATAATATGTGTATAGAATTAAAAATATCAAATCAACTTTTTATTAATATAATTTATATAATTATAATAAGCTTTTAAGCGGAAATTTACGGAATATATTATAATCTAACATACTAAATGCATCAAGATATTTACTAGGAAAAGGTTTCGGGAAACTGTTGTTGGGTCCGGAGCACAAGTGTAACGAAAATGTATCAACTCAAATTTTGACCGCAGCGCATCGGGACAAAGCGCTTAGTCCTTCGCTTCGCTCCGGATTAATAATATTTAAATAAAAAAAAGTTAATATAAATTATGACATTATAAACATAACAAAATAACGTTTATTATAAAATATGGGTTAAACCCAATATTTATTGATTGTCTAGGTTGATTATTCAAAAGATGGTTAAAATATTTTGAGTTAACCTATGTACGTAAAAAAAAAGATGGCATTATTTAAAATTTTGAATTTGCATCTAGTAACTATTAAGGAAGGCCTAATCAATTTAATTTTGTAACCTTCTGAAGGCATAAATATTGCATTTCTTAATATTCTCTTTTAGTTATAAATTAGTCATATTTAATGAGAAGTATTTTGATGCGAGATTTTTATCCAAGAAAGGTTGTTTTTGAAAAGTCACATGAAGAAATATATGCGATAGCTAAAAAATCAAGATTATGCAAAATATAAAATCTCGATTATCCAGATAAAATTTTTAATTTAAGTTAAAAGGTCAACTTTTAAAGAACTAGATTGATTTTAAAGTCCTGATGATAATTATATATCAGACAAAGACTCCGCGAGTCGAATTTATGTTTTACTATTATTGATTGACTAATCAAAATACTTGTGGACAATTGATTGTTAAAAAATTTAAACAATTGATTATTCAAGAAATTTTAATAATTAATGGAGATTAAACCGTTGGTAATTCTGGTAAATTTTAATTAAAAATTATATAAACATGTTTATGTAAATCATACTAAACGAAGAGAGCTTCTTTCGATCTCGCTCGAACTCAAAACAAATAATATGGTTTGTTATGTTGCGCGAATTCTTTCTTTATTTGTTTAAATGAATAAAGAAATGTTTAGTAATCTTGCATACATTTTTGGATTTGTTTGTTTCAAGCCATGAAATTGTCGACTGCAATTGTTTATTATATAAAATAAATCATATAAAATGCTTACAATTGTTTGAAAATTTACAAATCATCATTCGTTGTTCTTTTTGATCTATAAAAAAAATAAAATAAAAAAAGAAATTAACTAAAGACATTCGTTTTATTCTTTCCTTTTTTTAAAAAAAAAATGATTTTAATAATTAGAATCAATAGAGATTTGTAATGGTGATTTTAACGTTCTAGATGTAATTAGATGATTAATTAAAATATGATGATTTTTTATAAAATATTTTTGTTTTCATTCTTTTTCATTATTTCAACGTCGAACGTTGAATGTTTAATTATTTTTGAACGTATTTCAAATTTCGAAGCCAGTGATGAATATCATAAACATTTTCCGATTGATATTAAAGGTCGAACCTTACATATCTTTTGTAAGTAAAAAAGTGTTACATGTACTTGAAGAACTTTCTCGAAAAATTCATATTAAAATTTTTTTTTTCATTATTTTTTAAAAACTTTTTTTTTAGCCCTCACGTTATCACAAGTAAGAGATTTTCGTATATCACAATCGTATGTCACATATCAAATATATCAAATACTAAATTTTCTTCAATATTCAGGTCAGTTTGATTGGAAGCGTATTTGTGATAATACAAACATATCGAAGATTAAAAAAAAATCTAAATTTCTCAATTGGACTTAGATTACCAATGTATATAGCAATAAATAACGCATTACTATCAATATTATATTTTGCTAATATTGTTAGTGCGCTAATGATCGGAGTACCTTGGACGGGAATTACGTGTAAAATTTACGGATTTTTCGATGCGTTCATCGTTTCCATGAGCGTAATCTTAGTTGCTCTCGTCGCCATTAGAACTTATTTAAAAGTGATTTTGAATTTTTATCTTGACACCGGAAAATATGATCATAGGCAGGTGGACACTTGTAAAAAGAAATGAATGATTTATAATGAATGACTTTTTTTAATTCAAATTTTTTTTTTTTTTTTTTTAGATTATGGTTGGTTTTGATTACAAGTGCGTTTTGTTTTTCCTGTATTGGATTCGATTCTTATGGACCCTCAAAATATTGGTGCTGGAGCTCACCGGGGAAATGGTCATTGGCAATCACGATGTCAACCTTAATCTCAGTTACAGCAATATTATGTATCTTTTGTTATAGCTGTATAATTTATACGATAACGACTGTGGAAAGACCTGATGGTATCGGTATTAATGATGTACAACAAAAAATTGCCACCAAAAAGATTTTAGCCTATACTTTTAATTTTCTAATTCAATGGGTAAACAAAAAATTTTAAACTTTGTAAAGTTTTTTGACGGCTTAACCTACCTAATTAAAAGAAAAAATTCTTTTTTTTTTCCTCGATAATTTAGGTACCTACTTTACCATTTATTCTTGGGGTAGCCCGAGGAAATGATTCGTTATGGGTTTATTATCTCTTCATTATCTCTGTTAACGTTGGAAGCATAGCAAATGCCATACAATATATTTGGCAAGAAGGATTCAGCATATCCGAAAATCAAAATCAAATTATTTTGGAATCGTCAAGTAAGATTTACATGAATTCACAAAAGAATTTTAAAAGAAAAAATTCAAAGAAAAAATTTAATGAAGAAATTAATATTGAATTAGGATCTCATAATAGTGACAGTACTAGTGGTATTGGAATCGATGGAACTTCACATATTTCTGTAAATATTAAAATGAAGGATTTGGAAAAGGTTAAATGCGTTGATAAAAATTTCATAATAAGAGGGATTTGACCCTTATCATTCTTTTCTTTTTTTTTTTTTTTTTTCTTTTGGATTCATGAGAAAAATTTTTTTCCTTTTTTTTAACATTCTTTTTTTGGATCCTTGAGAAAAAAATTTTTATTTCCTGTTTATAAAATTCAAAACCAAATTTAGACTGTTTTGCATCAAAGCATTTATCAAACAAATATTTTCTCCCTGTGCTGCGCTTAGAACATCCCGAATATACAGTATATAGTATTAACTACACCTATAATCGACAAGACACATTGCGAAAATCGCGAATTTTATTTTTTTTTTTTTGTAAAAAAAATAAATAAATAAATAAAAATCAACTACTACTTTCAAAGAAATTATATGGGAATCTAAATCGGAACAACTTTTTTACTGAGAATCTCTGCATTATGAATTTTTACAATTAATAATCTTTAATGATAAATAGGCATAGTTTGGAGAATCATGAAAAGAAAGATAAAAAACAAGGATTTTTAACTTCAAATTTCACATGATTTTAACGCATTATACCTGCGTATAAAGAGTATAAAGAAAACAAAATTTCATATATAAAATAAAAATATATTTTTTTATTTAAATATTTTTATTAGTTTGTTATTTTTCTACGTTTGTTTTATTGGTTATTATTCCCGCTTGAAGTGAAGGGTAACCAAGATAACTAGTTTCTTACGGCGAATGTTTGTTTCATGGTCGATAAAATAAAAATATTATTCAGACTTGACCTTAAGGAACAAAATTAAGTTTCTTTGAAAACTTCTCAGAATCCGATTTCCCAACAATCAGCCCATTTAACCAACTAACTACACATATTTGTTTATCCCTTATCATCACAAAAGAAATTCAAAAAAACATTGAGCAATCTGTGAAATGTTACGTTTATTCAATAAATCTCTGTTAGGCAAAATATACGTTGAATGAATGTGAATTGAGAATGTTATCCTTTTTATCTGAGAACTCGAGAACTCTACACATTTTGTGACATTCACGTGATGAGTTAATGATTGGCCGATGACATGTTGTATGATTGATTATATTTAATTCCCCAGTTTTTGTTTTTTTTAAAAAAAAAAAATAATGTCTTACTTTTCATTTTCAGATGCTACACTACTTGCAGTAATATACCGCATTGATTTTCAATAAATTTACCTAAATTTCACCAATTTGACAGTTTGAACCTATTTGTTACATTTTTCGCAGGTTTATTTATTTATTTATTTCCTTTATTTATTCTGTTGTAAACTATTTAAAAACAAAGAACATTTCAAATTTCTTATTATTGTATGCAACAAAATTAATTGAAAAAAAAAAATTACATACCATTATCGATTGTATGACTTGGTGTAAAAAAAATTTCCAGAAGAAAATAAAGTAGTGTAAAAATTAGTTAGTATAATGTGTAATGTGTTTTTGTTTTTTCATTTCCGTGCCGGAAAGGGTTACGGGAACAAAAAAGGTTATCAGAATCCAATTTAGCTATTTACAATCAAGTTTTACTTATCAGTGTGCTACAATTAAGGCTAGCATTTATTATCCGAAAAGCGGCGAATGATATATGATGGTTTTGAGAACTTCCGTGGATTAAAAGGAAAAAATAATGCAAGGGGCTTAGGGTTTATCGGAAAGAGATAATATCCGTTCAAAAAATTTTCATTATCTTTCGTATCATGTTCTCCTTGAAATAATATTTATCATTTAACCTAAAATTTAAAGTACAATGTTATAATTTAGGTTTTGTAACAAGTTAAAATTGGTTGAATAGAAAATGGAAAGTCCATTCTAGATTCAGAACAATTTAGAATACACAAAAACCATTTTGTTGAGGTATAAAAAAAAAATTGGGTTAAACCACAAAAGTAAAATTCGAAATTTCGGTATCTGTCGATCAGCAGAGGAACTGTCATATTAATCTCACATAATAATCCAAATTGGAAAATACAAACTTACTAAATGAGATAGATAAGAATGTTTCACAATATTCATATCATGTGCTTTTCGCATGCAATTAAGCCAATCAAATGTAAATTACACGTTATGTAATTGTAAAGATAGCTAATCAAGAGATAAATATAAATTTCTTCTTCGGGAGTTTACTAACCGTTTCAGTTCTGATCTACCTTGTGCATTTTTGACTCTTCATTGTACAAATCCTTGCAGTAAAACATTTTTTTATCTCGTTTTTTTTTTTTTTTTTTTTTTTTTTTTTTGGTATTTATATGTTATCTTGAAAATTTTTTTTATATATTCCGCTTTTTTTTTCATTTCTTTTTATTCCACGCTGCTTCTTTATTATTATTAAATTTATTTTTTTTTTTGATAGAATAAAATTTATTTTTTACAGCGAAAATTAATTTTTTCCTTTTTTTTTTATGCCTGAGCTTATCTTTCGAGACTTAAAAAGTGGTTAAAACATATGCTCTATTCACATGATACCCTAACTTTTAGCCTTCATCGATTGTGAAAAGTTCTCTCTCTGATTCAAGATCCATACAAAAGTACAAACCTTAAATTAGTTTTGATCGATATTTTTTTAAAATACACCATTTAAAAAGCTGATCTTTTCCTCGAGAGTGTTTTGATTTTCCATATTTATTGTGAATAGAAGATCAGAATTAACTTTTTATAAGACGTAAATTAATTTTGTATGACAAAATATTATCAGGTAAAATGCATTCGACTGTGTTACCTTTACTCGGGGTCTTTTTGTTTCATTTTTTTTTATATCAATGATTTTTGTTTTTTTTTTTACTACACATTACAAAAATCATTTTTATTTATTTTTATTTTTATTTTTATTTCTCTATTTTTTTTTTTTTTTTTTTCAACAGAATAAAAAAAAAAAAGTAAAAAAATAAAATAAAATTTTTAATAAGAATAAGAAAAAAAAGCAACAAAAAAAAAAGATAATGGCGTCTAAATTGCCAGCAGATTGTATCAATCAGGTAATTAAATATCTGGAGGAAGACGCAAGTTCCCTATATTCGTGCCTATTGGTTAATTGGGCATGGTGTGATATTTCCGTTCGTATGCTATGGAGCAATCCTTGGAAGTTCGAGAAATCATCTGATTATACCTTTTGGACGTCCATAACCCCAACCATTTTATGTTGCTTATCTCCCGATTCGCAAGAGATACTGCGGAAAAACGGCATAATCAATTCGATTTTAAATCGTCCATCATATGATTATGTAAGATTTTGTCAATACCTTACACCCGAAGCTGTCGATCAATTGACAAGAGAGAATGTAAACGAAAACAGTTATCGAGGGTATAAGGATCATTTATTTGAACAAGAGATTTATAAGCTGTTCATGTCAAAGTCCTCTCTTAGACACCTGGTTCTACCGAAAGCTCCCTTGTCTTATTGTCCAGGATCGACGACGTGCTTACAAAAGCTTCGTGAATTACAGTGTGGGAGTGATCTTTTGTCTGAATACTTTTTTGGATTAGCTCAGATATGTAGAAACATTCAGAGATTGGTTATAGACCCTTGTCACGATAATGAAGGGCTTGCAACTTTAATTGAATTTCAAACTGCGTTGAAATATGTGGAGCTACAAGCCCCCGATGGCCAGGATAATGAGTATCCTCGCATCGGTAAAGCTTTAATATCACAGGCTCATTCTATTTCTACCTTATATTTTCATGGCAGTCTTTGTATTAGTCCATCTAGTCTTGCGGAATTCGTCAATTTAAAATATTTGAAATTGTTCATATCAGGAAAGATTTCAGATTTTTCAGAATTCGCCTCAACGGTCTTTCCTAAACTTGAAGTTCTCGATATATTTTGGGATGAACATACTCCTTTTGATATATTCACCCGATTTATCGAGAATACGCAAGGTACTTTGTCAAGGATATATTGGAATACGGATTGTCCCCCTACTAGACCGGAGGAAATTAGGAATTATTTTGACATATTATCAAGGCCGAAATTCTCAAATTTGAATTTTGTCACAATTTGGTGGAATGAGTTGGCAATCGAAAAACTTTCAAGATTTTTAACAATTCATCAACGGTTACAAGCATTAAAAATATATACATTTTCTAATACGGCCGATGGTAAAGATTTATTTGAATTATTAATAAGGGTTAATAGTCCTTATTATCTTAAAGTTTTATATTTAGACGGTGATTGGCAATTTACACCCGAAGATTTGGCGGAATTTTTGGAGCAATGGAAATTATCTGGAAGAAAACCTTTATCATTTTACATTCCATTCAGATTTAATAATACTTCGTATTTTGAAGAGATCATTCAAAAATATCAAGAAGAAGGGGTTTTGAAACATTTTCAGAAAGTAGAATTTTTAGATGAAGTTGAATCATTACATTACTTATGGAAATATTAAGTTTTTTAAGTTTAGATTTTTCAATGTTATTATTAATTATGTCTTATATAGATTTGTATTATTTTATTTTCTGCTGTAATTTTTTTTTTCTCTTTTAGGAACAATTTCTTTGTAAAAATTTTTTTTTGGATCCCAATTATTACTTTTC
Source organism: Funneliformis geosporum (assembly GCA_946474995.1). Lineage (NCBI taxonomy): Eukaryota > Fungi > Glomeromycota > Glomeromycetes > Glomerales > Glomeraceae > Funneliformis > Funneliformis geosporum. The sequence continues at coordinate 22,090 of CAMKVN010000387.1, read as the reverse complement.
AAGCATTAGTAATAATAATTTAGTATTAAGTAGTAAGTTTTTCACTTGTAGTTTATATTTCTTTCTCTACTTACCTATGGCTATTTTTTTTTTTTTTTTTTTCATCTGTAAAAAGGTTATTCACGTTGCAATAAAAAAAATTTTTTTTTAGAAGATTACAAAATAAAAAATAAAAAAAAAGATGAAAAAATATTTACCTCTTTATTTGATTAAATATTTTTTTTTATTTAAAAAAAAAAAGATTGTCGGCAAAAGTTGGAAATGATTTTTTAAATTTGTCACTAATTGGTTGATTAAGATGTTATGTAATAACATGCACGTGAAAGAGATTCCGTTGTCAAAAAGAATGGTTTCGAATAGAGCGTGAGAAAAGGAGGATTTAAGAAAAAATAAAAAAGATCATGATTATTTTATGTAACAAATTAATATGTATTCCCTCTCCCACCCTTATTATAGAGTTAAAGTTAACAAATTATAAATAAATATTATGATGATAAAGCGAAAGGTAAGTGGTAAATCAGTATTCAGTAACACATAAATAAGCCAATTATTTTTTAAATTGCGTTATTGTTAAACAAAATTTTGTGTTTCTAATATCGAAGTCTTTTGATTATTGTAAATGAATTTTAGCTGAATATTCAGATTGATCTCGTAAGAAAAATTCAAAAAAGGTTTCATTCGATACTTATTACTAGTCCCCTTTACCAACCTTTTCTAATCTGGGTTGTGGAACCACATTTGCTTTGATGATGGTGGTAAATAAAAATTATCAAACCTGTACTGAACCTATCGTCTCCAATTCCGTTATGATCCACGTTTTCTTTATTCTTTATTTATTTTACTTAAAACTACATCTTTATAAATGGAAAAAGATAATGCGGGCATTCCGACAAACAAGAACTAATAAAAACGTTCGTAATAATATCAAAGGTAGAGAAGTCGTGCATTTGGCAATTTTTTTGTAAAGTTGGTTACTATGTGAAGCTTCTCAATTAAAAAATGTTTTTTTTTATTAGAGGGTAGATAAACCTTTCTGTACTTTTTTTTAGTTCCTCCCCGAAAAATATTTTCAAATTGGACTTGTTTCAGAACAAGTTTTTTTGTGCAAGCTTTTTATTGCATTTTTTTTTGCCCGGATAAATAGAATAATCATCTTCCTGTATGAATTGTTCATGTTGTAATTTTGCGCCGCAGTATAATATATTCGGGGAACACTGTAAAGTCGGAAATATTTATTCAAATCATCTTTTTTATACTACTTTACAGTAAAAAAAAAAAAAAGGATTAGTTCAATGCAAGCAGTCACGTGAATGTGAGAAATCCGTACGCATTTGAAAGGATCCAAATTAGAAAAAGACCAATTAAAAAAAGAATTGGTTCTTGTTCTTTAAGTGTCCATTTGAATTAAAACTATTTTAAAGTTATTCACATGGAATTAATAATCATTGGAATGAAAGTACTTTAAATTTATTACACAATATAAATAACGAAATTCGATCAATAAAATGGTGTTTTCGTTTTATTGGAAGTATTTGCTTGGTTTTGATACCCCTTATCTTGTCTTTCCTTTTCCTTTTTTTTATTAAAAATAATGTAATGCAGTATAAAATGGAACAATTCACAACATTTAAATCTAAACATTGTCCAAAGTACTTTGCTAAAACGCACGCGGCAAAAAGTCTATTTCAAATGTTATACAAACATCATGTTCACGTGATTATTCATAAACTTGTTCAATAATGGTCAAAGTCCAATGTGGCTTAGACATGTCAGATATACTGTAAAAGTTTAGTAACAAAATACCTCTTTTATATCTTTTATATTATACTCGTATCAATTGTTTTAAATTCATATTATGATTATTTTATTTATTAGTGATAAATTATAAATTAGGTAATCTTTTAAGAACGTCAAAAATCTTTATTTTACATTAATTACCACATAAGTTACTTTATATGTTTAAATGAGATTTACCTTAAGTAGAGACTATAATAAAATTATTTTAGGTAATATGTATATGTCGCAACCCTTAAATTATACCTTTTTAAATGTAAATGTAATCTGTCAAAGTCCCAAAAATAAATAATTCTGAAATATTAAATATATATATAAATTAATTTTCAAAAGTATTTTAAAAATAAAATACATGATACTTTTTTTAAAATGATAATTATTTTTTTTGATTTTTTAAATTTAAAAAAAATATATTTTTGAGTTATTTAATTATAATTAATTTTTAATTTAAAAGTTTTATTTATTATATTTAAATATATAGATTTAAATATTATGTATTTTAATATTCTTATAATCTATTTCATATATTAAATAAATTTAAAGATTATATATATAATTTTGATTATATTTACAACTTATTAAAAAAAATATTCTAATAAATTTGCTAATAACTTTACTAATCTTCAATTTTATAAAATAATAAAACTTATAATCTTCTTTTTATTTTTCTACTTAAAATAATAAAATATTTAATATAAAATAAAGATTACATTCTCAATTATTTCTTAATAGCTTATATAAAATTTACAATATTTAAATTTATTTTTTTAATTACATATATAAATTTTCAATATTATAAAATTTATTATTTAATTATATATATAATTTTGTAATTTATTTAATTTATAATATTTTTTATATATATATATGTTTTATTATTAAAATTATATTAAAATTATATAATTTATTGTTTTTTTATACTTATTTTACTTATTTTAATAGTAAATAACTTATATAGGTGATATGCTATTAAAATTGAAATATGAGACATAATAAATTATATAATCTGTATCTCAATTTTAATAGCATACCACTCGTATTATAATATATATAATACTATAATAATATTAAATCTTAACTTATTTTACTATAAAATCATATTTAACTTATAAAGTAAAATTATATTTTTTTTAGAATTTTGTATTTTTTTACTTTAAAATACCTATATTATCTTTTAAATAAAAATATTTATTTTAATAAAATTTAAAAGTTATAATTTAATAAAAAAATTTTAAAAATTTATTAAAAATAATTAAAAAATACAAATTTTTATACTTTTTATTATAAATTTGACCTATATATTTAAATTTTAAATTTTAAATTTTTTAAACTTATTTTACTTTAAAAAAAAATATTATTTAGCAAATAAATAAATATATTTTAATATTTTATTTATTTTATCATAAAATTCTAATATTCATATATGTGTTTGGTATTTCTGATTTATTTTGATATACCCTAAAATTTAGATTTTATCATTACTCAATTTTTAATAAGACAAAAACTGATAGATCAGGTGATTTAACAACTAATAAAATTTAAGTAATAATTTTATGAATTATTTGTAACTGAAATATGGATTAAAAAACTTTATTTATGCTTTTAAAAAATTTTATTATTATAATAACTAAAAAAAAATACTATTCTAAAATTGTTTTTTATTATTATTTTTTTTTATAACCTAATTTCAAATTTCATTATATATAATATATAATTATTCAAAATTGGATTGGCAAATTAAAAAAAAATTTCAAAATTATCATTTTTTTAATGAAATGCAAATACATTTATCTGTTAAAATTTTTATTGAAAAAGTATAAGTTATTATTAAACAATAATATTAACCAACTATTTATATAATAATTAATATAAAAATTAGTATAAGTACAGTATAAATATAGTGTTAATTTTATCTAGTATATACAAAATTTTCAACACTGGAAATAGATATTGTGAAGTTAGTAATTTTAAAAAAATAGTTTGATTAATTTTTACTTTTTGAACTTATGGTAATAATACTAATTTAGCTAAGACTAAAGAAGTACATAATTAAATATTTATTAAATAAGAATTTTCAAATTCTGTTTAAAGATATCTTTGATTTTAATAAAAAACTTCATCAAACTAATTTTAATTAATTTATAAGATCGATAATCTGTATTATCTTATAAATATTTTATTACTAGAAAACAGAAATCGTTGTGAATCTGAAACTTTTTTATGTGAATTACATAATTATTTTGAGTTTTTTATAAAAATTTACTAATAGATAATTATTTATTAAATTATAACAGTTAATACACACAGACATAAATCATTGATTGGGAAAATAGGATGAAAATTAACTCAATTTAGTATATAGATTAATTAAACTTTGTTATATTTTATATTTTTTATATAAATAAAGTTTCTTTTTTATTAAATTAAATGTAAATTTTTTAAGTTAATATTTAAATAAATAAAGAATCAAATAGTTCAAATTTAATTAAGAACAGTTCCTATAAAAGTAAAAGCAAATATCCGGGTTTGATTCAGCATAATAATATTATAAATCACATATAAAGAAAATATTGATTACCATAAAAGTAATTCAAAAGCATTCAAGAAACATAGTTGGCAAAATTAATGTTAAATAGCAAAAGAGGCAAAGAGTTCGCGACATGAATTGTTAGTTTCAAAACCTGATAAAAAAAATAATTAATTACATCTACAAAATGAATAATAAATCTATCAGCAAAGGCACACTTCGAAAATGCAAAGAGAGAGAAATGGAGACAGTTGAGAAATGAGAAACACAACTTAGTAAAGATCAGAAAAAAATAAAAAGAAAAATTCTGATTTTTGAATTGTCCTATTACCAAGATCGTTACTATACACACCAGAGATAGTGAGGCTAAAAATGCTGATTCTAATATAGCAAAAAGACTAGAAGCAAAACTGTTATTAGCCAGGGGTGCTCGCATTATGTTAACAGCAAATATATGGATGAAAGCCAGTCTAGTTAACGGCTTAATAGAAATTGTTCGAGATATTATTTTTGATAAGTAAGAACCACCTTATCTTTCATTAGCAGTATTTATCGCACTTGATAAATATAAAGGTCCTACTATTAACACATTAGATGGTATAAAAGTCGTACTAATAGTACTGATCTGACGTATCTGGAAAAGTAAAAGTGACAAATCGTGTTCACATTTGCAAATACCAATTTGTCTAGCCTGGGCTATAACAGTGTATAAAAGTCAGGGCCTTACGTTGGAAAAAGTAAGAATAGATTTTGGAAATAAAGAATTTGCTGCCAGTTTTTCTTTTGTAGCAGTATCTAGAGTTTACATTCTTGAAGATATTCTATTCAAACCTTTCAGCTTCGAAAGACTCTAACGCATAAAAAATTGTAAAAGATTACAAGAAAGAAAGGTTAAAGAAGACCGGTTAATTTCATTATCTTGTAAAAAATAATTAGCATTTGTTGGTTTGTTTTTTTGTTTATGCTAATTATTAATAAAGTATATCGTTTTAGTTTATTTTGATTTATTTATTTATTTAATGAAAAACTAACTGTGACGATTATTGGTTGATATTCACATGATGTGAACAGAGAAACACATATGATTGAAAATTTTTTCATAATGCATAGAAATATATTGTCCTTCGCTTCGCTTTGGATAATTAATGTATGATATTTTTTTAAATAAAAAAATTTTTATATTTCTTCATAACTAACTTAGTTATACTTTAACCTGAATAATCATAAGATCAAATTATTTTAAATGCTAGAAAAAGAATTAATAAAAAAATAAGTCAAAAAATCACTATTTCTATTTTAAATATTAAAGTTACATTCTTTATATTAGTAAATAAAACTTCAGATATTGAGGATCAAGAAGTTATAGAAAAGGTTTTATAATATATTATTAGTAAAACAAATTATAGGCATACTACAAATATTTTTTTTTTTGTAATTTCAAATCTTATAAATCAAAATATTCTTAACTCAAATGATTCTATAATTTATATACAAATTTTAGGTAATAAATAAAATATAAGCAGAAAATAAAACATGTAATAATTATTTATATTATTTTAAATGATATATTTATTAAATATTTATAAGGCAAATCTTCATTTCATTATATAACTAATTTGTATCTAAATATAAAGAATTATGAAATATTATAAAAATAATGAAACCAATAATTAATAAATTATATAATTTGATAATAGATGATTTAATAGATTTAACTGAAAAAAAAAATAGTAAATTAAACCTTACTTTAATAGTGATTAGAAATTTATAACTATAATATTAGAAATTAATATTGCAAATACTAATCATTTCTATCTAAAGTGTATATGTATGAAAAAAAAATATTGACAATAAGGATAAAGTTTATAAAATTAAAAATATATAGATCAGATATAGTATTTAAATTCATTATCTGAATATTTTAAAACTTTTCTTCTTCTTATGATTTCTTTAGATTATTATGTATCTGATGAGCTTTATATAATATAAAAAAAAGATTTGAAATCAAATATGAATATTAGTAATTCAAAAACTTAAATCTGAAAATTGATTTAATAATCATATTAGAACAGTTATTAACTTAAAAATGCAAAGAATATCAGTTAGATTTCATTTTGACAAGATCATAATTAATGTTACTAAATTAAATCAGGTATCTAAAATGATAATAGTAAAACTTGGTTAAATTATATTAAAACCTTATTAAAAAATTTGTGAAATTCAGAAAAAGATAAAAGCTTATAAAAATAGTAAAACTATATCAAACACTTAGTAAAAATTTAGCAAAATTAAAGGTTTAAACCAGTATTATATATAGATATTATCTGCCTTATATTACACAGACATAAATAAAAATAGATAATGTTTGCAGTCTGTATCTTATCATATTTAATAATGATAAAATATCACAAGACATCATTCAATTATCTCTAAATAAAGTCTACATTATCCAGAATATAGAATTTTAATAAACTATATCTGCTCTTTCTTTATTGTTAAAGAATATATTATAAAACTAATATTAAAATTAATAAAAGTAATCATCAAGTTTTTTATAAATCCTGTATTGAATAATTGGAGAAGGAAAGAACGTCAAAAGTTTGTCAAATAAAAAAGACTGAATAATCATATATTTAAAAAAAAATGTTTTTATTTTCTTACTAAAACTACTTCTAAAAAGCAAAAAGAAATTTTTGTATTATTACAAAGTAATAAAATCAATACTGTAACTACTTTATATTTATTATTTAATATTTAAACTTATCTTAATATATAACCAATATTTTATTTAGATTTATCATATTAATTCTCATATAATGATGCTTCAATTTCTTTAATAGACTAAAAAAAAATTTTACAATCTTTATCATATGAATCTATAAATAAAAATATTGTTTAGAATTTATCTAAAGAAGATATAAAAAATATTATATATTATTATTTTGATTTATAGTTTCTTATGCTTAAATATTAATATGGATTAATAAACTTGAATCATAAGAATCATTTGAATTTTTGAATCTTTTTCTTAAATTATTTGATCATCACATTCTTAAAGATCAAATATTAAAGAAAGTAATAGCTAAAACTGACAAGAATATAGAAACAGCACTTAAAGAAAATCCAATAGGTATTATTTTAACTTTTAATAATTAGACTAACATAAAAATGAAGAATTATTAGGAATTATTATTTTAACTTCAGAAAGAAGATCTTACATTTGAAAAGCTATTAATATTAGTTCTGATAAAAAAAATCATATTGAAGTAATGAATAAAACTGAACAAATGCTTTCTGAATTAAAAGCTAAAAAAATAACTGTTTATGCAATTATTACTGATAGTATATTAACATATATCATAGTAAGATATATAAATTATTAAATTTTTTTTATTTATATTTATATTGATGCTTTTAAATTTTTTTATTTAAGAAAAATATTGTAAATTTCTAATAGATTAATTATATTTCTACTATATTTTACCTATTAAATAAATCTTTCTGATTTATTACTTATTTTAAAAATATGAATTATAAATTTTTTATTGCATAATTATGAGAATATTAATATAAAACCTATAAAAAATATATTATATTAGTAATATCAGAAAAGACTTAATAGGATAGCTTTTATATAATATATATTAATCTTTTAAAATTTCAAAAGGTATTACAAGTAAGTTTATATAATATAGTATTATTTATTATATTTTAATTTAAAAATTAAAATTTTTAATTATTATTATTAGAAAATACAAATTACCATTTATTAAAAATCATTATCAATTAAATAAAAATCTATTTTTATTACGTAAAATTTTTAAAATCATTAATTTAGGTATTTTGAAAAAATTTGCATTTATTACTAAATACTAAAATTCTTAATACATATTATAAATTGCTTAATATTTCACAATGCAATAAAATGCATTTATTTCAAGTAAAACTAAGCTTTGAATAATTCAGATCAATCCAAAAAATTTTTTCATATCAGTTCAGTTTTTTTAGTTCAGATTTAAAAAAATTAATCTGAAAATTTTCAGATCAATTCAGATTTTTTTCAGATTATAATTTAATCCAAACTGGAAAAAAATCCAAACTGAATGAATTCAATCTGAAAATTTCTAATTAATTCAAAATTTCAATTAATACAGTCCCTGCCGAAAGTAATGGCGGTGGGAATATTAAATAATATTTTGGTTACAGTTTCTCCGGTATTCTGATTTGACGCCTTATTAATTAGGCTGATTTAGGTAATATGATGTTGTTTTTAATAAAATAAACAAAAAAACCTGATCTTAAATGTTATTTGTTTATTTTAAACTTAACCTAAATTACCACTATACCAAATGCTATCGACATCTATTAAAGCAAATCGAAAAGTCATAAAATATCTTTGGGATAAAAATATTCATAATGCAAAGGAAATTTCCAACTGAACTGGAGTCCCTTTACGTTCTTGTGAAAGATATGTTGCCATTTTATGAAAAAATAGCAATATTCCAGAAATTCATTGATCTGGCCGCCCACGAAAATTAACCCCTGAAAAATGTCAGCACGTCAGAATGATCATTAAGCATGATCATTTCACTACAGTTAGGGAACTGAAAGCTATATTAAAAGAAAATGATTCGGAATTAGAAATCAGTGAAACAACTATCTGTCGAGAACTTTCTAGGCTCAGTTATGTAGTAGTTCTTCCGCGAAAAGTTCCTCTTTTGACCCAAAAAGCGAAAGACATTCGCTTGTCTTAGGCACAAAACCATTTGCAATATGATTGGAAAAGTGTAGTTTTTTCTGATGAAACAACGATCCAAATGTTTCATAATACAACCCTTGCATAGTCCTGTGATGGAAACTGGTTCAACCCATGGTTAAGCATCCCTTTAAAGTGCATGTTTGGGCTGCAATCAATGTTAAAGGAAAAATCGGCATGCACATGTTTACTGAAAATCTTTGATCATCATTTGTATCGCCGAATTCTTGAGGATCAGCTCTATAATAATGCGAATGAATTATTAGGTCATCAATAGATTTTTCAGCAAGATAATGATCTGAAACACAAATCACATAATGTTCAAAGGGACTTGGAAAATTACCTTCCGGATCAAGTTCTTCCATGACCATCTTATAGTCCAGATCTTAATCTGATTGAAAATATTTGGGCTATTTTAAAAAGAAAGTTGAGATAAAGATTAAGAAAATGGTGGCACAGAAAAAAAAAATATCAATTGAAATTTTTTATAATATAATTCAAGAAGAATGGGATGATTTTGACAATGATATAATAGTTAACTGCATCAATAGTATGCCAAATCAAATTATAGCATGCATTGATGCAGAAGAAACGCATACTAAATACTAATTAATTAATAAAAATTGCAACTATGATATTCATATTTTATTTAAAAAAATTTTAATTGGGTTTATTAATAAATCGCATGTGTTAAGTTATAAAAATTGATCACCATTACTTTTAGCGAGGACTGTAATAAATACCTTTAAATTTTAGGACATCTTTTATTAGAAAACCAATAAAGATCACATCTGAATTATCAGAAATAACTTTTAAAAATACAATAAAGTTAAACCCAAATTGTTAAAGGTGACTTTTATTAAAAAAAATACTGATAAAGTTTCTTCAATAGTTCAAGTATAATATTTATTATAAAAAATAGTTATACTGAACTGTCAATGCCAGGAAAATAATGATAACAGTCACATTTAAATTATCAGAGATAACTATTATTATAAAAAAAAAAAATAAATATTACACCTGAACTTTTAGGATATTTTTATTAGAAAAAAATAATAATAAAATCGCTTCTGACAATTCAGTTGTGACTTTTAATATTATTTTTTATAATATAATAAAAGTTGTCTTAAATACTTTAGATGTGATTTTTATTATTATCTTTTATAATAAAAGTCACATACAGTTTGTATAGGACTTTATTATTATATTTTATAATAAAAGTCATCTTTGATAAATTAAATGCAACTTTTATTATTATTTTTTATAATAAAAGTCTCTCAATAGTTTAAAGGCAAATTTATTATCATTTTTTCTAATAAAAATCACCTTTGATACTTCAGATGTGATATTTTCTAATAAAGTTACATCTGAACTATCAGAGATGACTTATATTATCATAACTAAATTGCAGATATAATATTTATTAGAAAAATACTAATAAAATTCATGCCTAAACTATCAGAGGAATTTTTATTAGTACTTAATAATCAGAAATTTCAAAATAATCTAAAAATTTTCAGTTTAGATCAAATTACTCAAAAGTTTAGATCAGTTCAGTTAAGATTGATATTTTTTGGATTTATAATCTGAATTGAACTAAACTAAAAATCTCAGATCAGATCAGATCAGATTAGCCTTTAATTTGAATTGAACTGGGATTTTTGAATCTTTAGTTTTAAGTATAATACAATATAATTTAGTTCAATATTAATCAAAAAATTTGAATATTATATTTGTATCATAATTAATTACTTAATTGAAATAATGTTAAAATGAATAGGAACAATCACTGCTTATCTTATCTTGTTTATTACATTTTAATTGTTGAATGAACAAATTTAATATTAATATTTCTAATATTAATTACTCAGAATTTGATAAATAACTTATATATTATTATTGTATATAGTCTGAAAAGGATCCAAAATATATTTTTCATAATTTTAGATTATTTAAATTTTAATACTTACAAATAATTTAAAAATAATATTTGACGTTATTGGAATTTTGTTAGTATTTCTATAAATGAATTAGAATTTATAACTTTATAAAATTTTTGGAATTTTTATAGGTTTAGCATTTATTTAAAGATTTTAAAGTTATATGAGATTATTATAAACAAATTAACATAACAGATTAGAACTCTACCAGATATCTTAAGGGGTAGGGAAAATAAAGAAGATCTTAGGTTATACATAATAAAATAATCACGTGATAATAGTATTGATCACATGATGATCATTTGATAAAGTGACTTGTTAAGCATATATTTATTATAAACTGATATAGCAACACGTAATACACATACATTCATATTTATTACAACACACATATGTTTAAACGTGTCTTTTATAAAACTTACTCATTCTTCATCTGAGTTATAAGCTCTTGGTTTAAATTCCATTTCATCATATAATCTCTTTTGTTGAGATAGAAAAAGAGAAAAATCGTTGAAAGCTGAGTTTTGTTATTTCTTAGGCCATCTTTAGGTAGTAGGATGCATTAATTATTTATGATTTGTTAAGAATATGAGAGTTGGAAAATATTTCTGACAAAAAGGGTAGCAAAGTCATAAGTATGTATTTTTTTCAATAGACACACAATAGGCATCATAACCTAGTACTTCCAGAAGATTTCTATACTAAAGAAAGTGAATTGGATTTGTGAATCAGCCATCTTTGGCTTTAATAATTGGTGGTAAGAAGCTATTATACAAATGAAGAAAGTCAATAGCTTTTTTGGTCTTGGGTAGTCTATAACAACTAGCATTTATGCATCGTTTGATATTAAGAGAATAGGTGCACAAATTACAGTGGGTTTCGATTCAAGACCATGAAATAAACCATTTAGAACAGATATGTATTGTTTATTTTTCTATATCATTTGATTTTTGTTTTTTTTCTCTTCTTTTTAATTCTTCAACCTTTTCTCTTTCTGTTCCTTCAAACTATATGTGCTCAAATTAATTTGTGAGTACATCGATATAATAAGCATTGACCTTATTTTCAAAAATCAAATTATGACATCAAATTTCACAAAAGGCTTCTTCTGAATGGCGAAAATTTTAAGCGACCAATTCTGGATCAATAACTTTTCCTTGTATATTCAAATACGTATCAAAATGGTCAATTGGCAAAGTGATTCCAACAAGCTTACCAGACAATGTTACTATGTTTCTTTCAACTGGATTATACTTTGATTGACTCAAAGCATATATTCGTATACTTAAGAAATCCAAATTGAACTTCTTGAAAAGCTAACAATAGGCTTTTATATTTTTTAAATGCCTAGGATTCTCATCTGGCCCTTCATTCACTAATAAAATCCATATTGGCTTAATTGTTTCATTCGTCTTTAATATATCATCATATTGAGAATTTGAAGCAAGGCTTTTTAGATCTTGCGTATGCGTAAGTAAAATGTGCCAAAAGACTATTGGAGACGTATAAAAATTACTAACTTTTCTGTTTGAAATTCGTCATTAGATTCGTTTGGATTTATAATTAAATATACTAATAGGATTAATTTTTATCTGAATCCTATAGGAAAATCATGATCTATTATAGTAATAGGTTTATTAATAGATTGCAATATGCGGAATATACAACCTATTGCAGTTACTTCAAGACTGATCTTCACCTTGTTATCTTGAGAGATGATAACTGAAACATCAGCAAAAGTACTAGCAAATTGCTTTATATCTTTTACTAATATGAGGCAATAATGGCTATTAGGATATTCACATATCTCAGTATACGAAACTCTAGCAACCGTAATCCATGCTGGATAATAGTATGCTTTATAACGATTGAGTTTGATTGATAGGATAAAAGATAACTTTTCAATATAGTTTTCACCATATAAATTTTGTACTTTTCTTCAAGATTTTTACACAGATGTTTTATTATCTGAAATTTAATAGCCTTCTTTCATCATTTTGCATTAGCTGATCTAAATTTCATACAATCGTATATATGTTTATGTAAATCTGAATATTTGAAAAGAAACAGTGACTTCTCAGGTTTATCGTAATGGACAACCTCTTTGTTTTCAATAAGTTGTCTTAAATTTTTTCTTTACAATATTGGATATATATAACATTTCTTTTTAACTTGATAACTTTATTTTTATTAGATTTAACTTCATCTCACAAGTTTTCTATTTTTTGATACATGTCATCACAAATTTGAGTATCACTGGTAATTTGTAAATCTGCTTATATTTGCAAATTTTTTTCAGCTATTTGAACAGTATCTACTGTCCTTCTTTAAGCTGAAACATTAGCAGAAATTTTTGGTAAAGAGTTTACTGAACGAATAGTGAAAGGGAGAAAGAAGAATTCATTTTTTCTGTAAGTATAGAATGTCTATATTTTATTGATTATATGTTATATAGATTAAGTAGTATAGCCATATAGTTTCAAATTACTTTATCAATATCATCAATGCTCTTTTTCTTAATGTTATTCCACTCATTTATGGTTTCTTGACAAACAACAGCATGATCAGGAGTATAGTTACTTGTTTTTACCATAACACTATACACATATACATTTGTAAACTCCTGATATTTATTAGTTAGTAAATCATATATTAGATTTTTATTAAATTTAGGGTTAAGAAAAATGTTTGACGACTCATTTTTAATATTTGGGGTAAAATATCAATATGTTTTGAAAAGAATTTTTTTTGAGTGTAAAATACTAAATGCAAAATAAGCATGTTGAATTTTAATTAAAACCATAACTAATTTTTGGAAAGGATCATCACAAACTTTAATAATGAATTTTTTTTCAAATTTAAGTGTTAGATTTAGATTATAATCATTTTTTTAAACTATAATAAATTATATCAAAAAAATTTTTTTTGATCACTTTGATTACTTTATTTTATTGGATATCAGGGATGTGTAATTTTCAAAAGCAATTTTTTGTCTAAAAAATCAAAATTTTTGAAGGGCAATTACTATATTATTGTACCTTTGATAAACTTTAATTGCAATTAGATTTATTGATTGTCAAACAAAATTTTAATTCAGATTGAAAGAAATTTTATGGGTTTCTATCAGATATATAAAATCATATCACGTAATTCTGTAGCATATCTTACCTGAAGGAGGAAGGGTAGGCGCTTATATTAACATAATATTAGGTAATATCTGATAGTATTCTTAATGATATATTATTTATTTTATTAATTAATATATGATTTTAATATTTTAATATTTTTAGTCTTCAAAAGCATTTGATATGAGCAAATTAAAAGCAGAACTTACATATAATTATCATATTATTCCTGATTTATTATTAATAATTACACAAAATATTACAACAAATGTTAAATTTAAAAAAAAAATATATTAAAAAATTTAAAAAATGATAATAATATATTAATAGAAGATAATGATTAAGGTTGTTGGATAAAATCCAAGTTTAAACAGACATCTAAATAATAAAGGTAAAATTTAGTTAAATTATATTAAAACCTTATTAAAAAATCTGCGAAATTCAGAAAAAGGTAAAACTATATCAAAACTTATAAAAATGGTGAAATTATATCAAACACTTAGTAAAAATTTAGCGAAAATAAAGGTTTAGACGTTTAGCAAAATCCAAAATGAATTTAGACAAGCAACCTTACATATGACAATCTTTATGAAAAAATAGAAAAATCTAATAAAAAATGAATTAAAATAATGGCACAATTAGCTGCATTTAAAAATAAATTGTACCTTATGATTTAAAATTTGAATCTAACAGTTTACTAATGATATGATGGTATTAAAAGTCATAATCATATTTCTCAATTTGCTATAAAACTTTTCTTAATAACTTCACATATAGTTGCATGTGAAAGAATGTGATTATCTTTTAGATGGTTTTATGAAAAGCATAAAATTAGACTTTGCTTAGAAAAGGTTGAAAAAATGCAAAAATTAGCTACGTTTTATTTTATAAATGCAAAAAAGAACTGCTATCTTACGACATCCATGTCGACAAATAATATCTACATATAAAAATTTGACAACACTTTTAGCAGTTGCATCTCTTACTGCTCTGACTTCTGGCCATTTAGTGAGATAATCAATTGCGACTATAATATATTTGTTTCCTCTACTAGTTCGTGGTAAAGGTCCAACAAAATCTATTCCAATTCTATAAAAAGGTGAATCTACTGGAATAGGATGTAATTCATTCTTATCTTTAGGTCTTCATCTTCATTGACAAGCATCACATGATTGAACATATGTTCTAATATTTTCGTACATTTGAGGCCAATAGTATCTAGTACAGATTTTGTTAAACATTATATCGGTTGAAAAATGTCCAGCAGTTATATCATTATGCATCATATAAAGTATTGCTTCTAACTCTTATACTTTAATTACTCTTAATAATTTTTCTGAATTATTTCTTTGTTCTTTGTATAGTAGGTCATTTTTAACTTTAAAGAATTTTGATTGTCGCTTTAATTTGGTAATTTCTTGGGAATTAAATGTAAGAGAAAAGTATTTGAAGTTAAATATATATAGAAATTATTATATTGTGTAGTTTCACTTATGTTTAAATGATTTTTAAGCTGCCTATCACAATGTAGACACTTTTAGCTTTCACTCAAAAAAAAATTGTAATATAATAAAATGTTTTGATAAAATAAAAGGGGTATTTTAATAAGAAGAAGGAGTCATTAAGGAATCAATATTTTCAAGAGATTCATAAAGTTATGCAAATGCATTTTCTTGTTATACTAAAATAGGTAAAGGTCATTAAGTAAATAAGTTGGATCCATATCAGGTTAAATTTTTCCAAGTCCATATCCAACTATACAATCATGAGCAATAGTTTCATATAATAAATTTCTTTTCATATTTTGCAATAAGTGTGAATATGGTGGTTTTCTGTATTACATGCGAAAGTACATTATGATCCTCCTTTTACAATCGGTTGGTTTACAATAACTTGTTTGACTTTTATATTGCTTTGATAAATTTTCTCCATTTTATTTTTAGGGCTTTCATAACTAATTACCGTGATTAATAAAGTATTGGAAAATTGTTGCATCAATTCTTCTTTGAACTAACGTTTTTCATCATTTTTGGATTCAGTTTCTGAAGAAATATGCCATTCACTTTCTTTTTCACTTGAGGTATCATTATTCCATTGAGATTTTTCCTCAGAATTAGGATCGATTATTCTAATCATAAAACATTCATTGGGTTGTTCTTCATCTTTATCATACATTCGAGATAAGGCATCTGCATTAGCATTATGCTTTCCTACTCTATGTTCAATAGTAAAATAGTATTGTTATAACTCTATTATCCATCTTGCATGTCTTTCTTTTAGCATTTTGGATGTCTTTAACCATTTTAACCCTACATGATCAGTTACCACTGTAAATGGTCGACTAAGATAATAATGAAAGTATTTAATAGCCCAGACAATTGCTAAATATTCTAGATCAGTAATTGGATAATTTTCTTCAGCCTTATTGGTAGATCGACTAGCATATGCAATTACAAATTCTTTTCCTAGTTTCTTTTGAGCTAGAATAGCTCCTAATCCCTTCTTCAATGCATCAGTATATAAAGTGAAAGGTATTTCAAAATCTGGATATTGTAAGATAAGTGATTTTATAAGTCTTTCCTTTAGTCTATCAAATGCATGTTGTTGTTTATCTTCTCATTTGAATGGTTGATCTTTTTTTAATAACATGATCATTGGTTTTGCATACCTTAAGAAGTTTTTAATAAACTTTCGATAGTAACCAAATAATTATAATGCAACACATAGTTGAGTTAAATTCTTGAGTTCTGAAAAATTTTTGATCTTTATAATTTTCTCTGGATCGGGTAAAAGTCCTCCTTGACTAACTTTATGTCTAAGAAAAGCGAGTGAGGGTTGACAGAAATAGCATTTCTTTAATTTTATTGATAATTATGTATTTCTCAATACTTGAAAAACTTGTTGTATTTGATTGATATGTAATTCAAAAGAACCTTTTGTGTAAATAATTACATTATCTAGGTAGACTACCACAAATATTCCAATATAATCTTTCAAAACCCAATTCATTAGTCATTGAAAGGTGTCTAGAATATTGTTTAATCCAAAAGGTATAAACAGAAATTCATATAATCTGTGTGTAGTAATGAATGCAATTTTTTTTATATCTTCAGGATGCATAGCTACTTGCTAATATACACTGTCTAAAACCAATGTGGTAAACTAATAAGCTCCACCTAAAGAGTCTAATAAGTCATTGATCTTTGATAAAGGATAAGCATCAATTATTGTTACTGCATTTAATTTGCGATAATCCACACAAAGTCTTTTATTGCCTCCTTTCTTTCTAACTATTATAACTGGTGAGGCCATAGGCTATAGGATAGTTAGATTATCTTATTTGTTTCCATTTGTTTTAATTCTTCATTTAAAAATTTGACATTTTTGGATTTGTTCTATAAGGTTTTTGGGCAATTGGCATTGCATTTCCAATATAAATGCGATGCTGTATTTCCATGATTCTTCCAATTTCTGTTTGACTTTTTGCACAAATATCAGTATATTCGACTAAAAGATCTTGGAATAATTGTTGTTGATCATTATCCAATGATCCTGTTTGCTCGAATAGAATGATTTCCTGTTCTGCAATAAATTTTGCTACTTTAGCAAAAAAGATTGCTGGATTAATTTCTTTAGAGCTATTTTCTATTTCTTCATTATCAGTATCTTCTTCTGAATTGATTGGAGAATATTAGTTATTTCGGAGGTTAAATTCTAATTCATCAGTGTTATCAGATTCTGATTCAAAGCATTCATCAGATAGGTAGATAGGATATTCTTCTAAGAGTTTATCCTCATAATCATACTCTTTATCAGTTTCCTCTTCTTCTTGAGTTACTACTTTAGAAGTTTTTGTGAAAGTTATAGGGATTCCTATGACATATTTCCCTTATTTAACAGTTAAAATAGATTATTTCTAATTCATGTTAGCATTAGTTTCTCTTAACTAATCATTTCCAAGAATAAGAATCTCATCTTTTGATTCCAAAACTTGGATGGATGTTAATATTTGGATTTTCCAATATTAACAGATACATTATCAATAATTCTGAGAGAACAAGTTCTGGCTCCATTTGCAGTTACTATGATCATTTTTGAAGAGCAGTGGATTACAAGTCCAAGTTTGTCTAATAATGACTTAGTGATAATACTGATAGCAGATCTGCTATTGATAATTGCAACTTGTACTTTTATCCAATTCAAAGGGTACATTTAGCAGCGGTGGTTGGTTTGCCATCACTTTCTGCTAAATTTGCTTCTTTAGCATCCTTTTTTCTTGAACTTCTAACAGATCGAACTAATTCTAATCGATATTTAGGAATTGCATGTGCTGCTTATCCTACAGATAGTCCACATGGTAGATTTTGTAGATATATAGAAACATTGAATTCAGTTAATTGTTTGATAGGTACTGGTAACAATCTTCATCAGGATGCTTTTTCTGTTTATTTAGTAGCTATTAGCTCAGAAGTGGTTTGTTCAGGTTCTATTTCTTCTTCAAGCATATTTGGACTAAAATGTTGAGTTATAGTAGGTCTCAAAAACTCTTCTCTTTGGGATTCACTTCATCTTCCTCTTTTATTCTTTGAGATAGTATTTTTTGGATAAGGCCTAGATCTAGTGTTTAGGAAGACTTCATATTCTTCTTCTTCCTCTGTTTTTTATCCATATTCTTCGTCATAATATTGGTCAGCTAGGTGAACATCTCTAGGTTTCTCAAATTGTGTGTTTCGATTAGATCTTAGTTGTCAAGGTTGAAGACATTCTCTACTGAAATGTCTGACTTTTTCACAATTAAAACATGATAAATTCATTTGTTGTGGTCTTCTTTGTGCGTTAGAAAATTTTCAGTTATTATTAAAGTTTCTTTCATTAAAATTTCGTTTATTGGGTAAATTTCTTTCATTGTTGAAGTTTCTTTTCCTTGAGGGTACTTGAGGTTGAGCTAACAAGGCAGTTGTCAAATTAGCATAATTAAGAAATAACTGTTCCATTCGTTTTGTTAATTCATCAACTTTATTACTAGCAAGGGTATTTTTAGGAGTAGTAGTAATAATACTAGTAGTTGTATTAAGATTGTTAGTCATTCTACCAGTTGTAAAGTTATAACTAATTTCGATGGTTTTTGCTGAGTTTACTACGACATCTAAATTAGCTAGATTTTGTGAATATACGAGAGGGTATATACAGGATTGAGTCCTATAAGGAACATTCTTTTCTTCTGAACATTATCTATTATACCGATTCTGCTTACTAATTTCTTGAATTTGTTAGCATATAAGTCAACAGATTTATCAGTTTGTTGTTAGAGCACAGATAATTCTTGATACTATTGATTTTTCTTGGTTTCTTTTATAAAACGTGTTCTAAAGAAATCCACAAAATTATTCTCTCCATTGGTTATTATAGCCCAATTGTTTCCAATAGTTGCCTCAAACCAGTCTGCAGCTGCTTCTTTCATATGTCATCTAACGATGGCATTTTTTCTAGCTTCTGTAGTTCATCAGTTAGTAGTTGATGCTCGTTCAAATAAATGAAGCCATTCGCTTAGGTCTTCATTCTCATTTCCATGAAATAATTGACCTTAACAGTATATCCTTCTCCACGTAATTGTGCTCCGTCTACTTTGAAAATTCCTTCTAATGCTTATCTTATTTGATCTCCTGTTGCTGCCATTATTTCTGGTGGCTCAGGTGGTAGATTCCAGCAGTTGAATTAGATAAACTATAAGCAGAGAGGATTAGTAAAGCAAGTATTTGGTGTAATAACTGTCTGTCTCTTTGTATTTGTAATAAATCTTGGTCTAAAATTTCAATGTAAACACTTTTCGAAATAAATAATATAACTTGTCTCTCAAAACAGTTGGTGTTAAATGCTACGCCTTGAATATATAGATATAAAACGTCAAATGAAAAGGGTGTGACTCAGTAGTGGATACTAGAAATTATTGTTACAATAACACTTTTTAATCGTTCGTCACAATATTCTGATTCAGGAGTATGGTATAAGTTTTTAAATAAATTAAATGCAACAGTAATTCTTGCAGAGTAAGTGTCAGCTTGATGTTCAAAGTTAATCTAATCCCAAAAGTATATAAAACTATCTGTGAGGTTGTTATTTGAGGGTGGGGGATAACAATAAAAGCAAGTGTAATCTGCGTTTAAACTAGTGTTAAAATAGTGCTTAATAATATGCTCAGTTGTATTATATTTAACTTCTTCAAAATTCATACACCTCTCTAGTTTGTCAGCGGTTCATTGTGTATATTATCAACAAAGAATAGCCTGGCAGGAATCACCACTTGTTAAGCTTAAACTGTTTATCGTTAAGTTAACAAAGATTATTTGCTAGTAGGAAGTTTAAGTACGTCTAAACTATAAAAGAAATAAACACAAATAGTTAAATTAAAGGGTCAGATCATCTTTATTGATATAGATTTAAAGAAGAATGAATTGTTTTACAAGCAAAGATAAGTTTTAGAGATAAATATTATTGTTTTATTAGTGACTCTGCTATTTAGCAGGTTAAAGATACAGAGTATTTATACAAAATAAAATAATAGTAAATAAAATATGATAAATAGGATAAATATAATAAATATAATAAATATAACTAATCTATCTAAACTAACAAATATAATATATATAACAAATATAATAAATCTGGTAAATCAGTCAAATATGACCAATATGCTATATTTGTCAGATTTGTCCAATTTGTCATATCGGTCAGATCGGCCAATCAATCCAAATTACATGATTGGCTATAGTTAATTGGCATAGTATAGATCATGCTTTCAGTGTCTAGTGATATGTTAGAAATTATACACATACTATTTTGATAAATGTATCTTAGTAAACACGATATTACAGATCTCACGAAAGTCTAATCAGTAGATCATGAGATAATAGCCTCTGAGACTTTAATATAATTTTATTATTTTATTATTTATAGAGCTCTGAACAGATCGGGTTGGGTTGGGTAATTGACTTGAATTAAATATACATTTGACCTGATCTAACCTGATCTGACCTATCTAAAAAAAGAAACTAAACAATTATTAATTTTGTTTTAAAAAAATATAAAAAAATATTGATACATTTTTACATTTGATTATTTTTCAAAAAAAAAGACACTAATATAATTATTTTAACTGCAGAATTTAAAATTACAAGTTGCGATAAATCTGTAAATCTGGTAACTGCTAATTCAATTAAAAAAACGTTTATAACTTTACAACCATTAATCCAATCATAATAAAATTTTATATGTACATATTTTTGAACCTGCTAAAAAACTTTACTTACGTGATCAAAGTTAATTTCCTTTGACAAAAATACTTAAATTGCTCTTTGAAGTCACTGTACGGATAAAAAATAAAAATACAAAAATTCGTGAAATAATACAATTATGAAAAACGTGTATAACTTTACAACCATTAATCCAATTATAATAAAATATTATATGCACATATTTGCGAACCTTCTGAACAACTTTACTTACGCGACCAAAGTTTGATTTCCTTTGAACAAAATACTTGAATTGCTTTTGAAGTCACTGTACGGATAAAAAATAAAAATAAAAAAATTCGTGAGATAATACAATTATGAAAAACGTGCATAACTTTACAACCATTAATCTAATCATAATAAAATATTATATGCACATACTTTCGAACCCGCTGAACAACTTTAATTACGTGACCAAAGTTGATTTCCATTGACCAAAATGCTTAAATTGCTGATTGAAGTCACTAAATGAATAAAAAAAAATAAAATATTTCGTGAAATAATACAATCACGAAAAACATTCATAACTTTATAACTATTAATCCAATAATAATAAAAATTTATATGCACATATTTTCGAATCCGCTGAGCAACTTTACTTACGCGATAAAAGTCGATTTTCTTTGACCAAATTGCTCAAATATCTCTTTGAAGTAATT
>CAMKVN010000386.1:0-30345 GCA_946474995.1 Funneliformis geosporum | reverse complement strand
TAATAAGAATTTAATCCATTATAATCAATATTCAAGTGATAAAATTTATATTATTATTCTCCCAACTTATTAGTAATTCAACTTTTCATACATAAACATGCTCTTGCCGTTTCTGGTAACAACCGATTCCTGGTTTTACTAATAGTATTACCTGCAACTGAAATGCCTGTTCTGACGCAACTCTAGTAGCTTGAATCGTAAGATAATCTTGTGCCATATTACTTACGATTGGATATTCTTTAGCATGTGCTTGCCACCATAAAAGAGAATCAGTTTTCTCATCAATTTGTAATGCAAGGTAACGGTCTAATTCCGTTATTGCTGAAGAATATAATGGAGAAAGGAGTTCATCTGCATCTTGTCGTCAAAGTTGTATAAAATATTGGCAAAAAGCATTAATGAATGTTGATGGATATGTGGATGATGATGATGATGTATTAGGAGAGCGTTCTTGATATATTTTAAAGATAGCCTGAATGTGCATTTGAGCATTTTCTAATGATTCGCGTAAAATAAAAAAAATTAGTTAAATTTTATAGTTAACTAAAATATTGATAAATTTAAATTTAAACCTGAAAAGATTGAAAGTTTTGTTTGAGGATCTAAAACTACAGAAGCAATTGAAGGTCAGTCCATAATGTCCCAATATTCATTAATTTTTTGATATATAGAAGATGCTATTTCACATTGTGTAAAATTTTCATTATCTATATATTTTTGTAGGTGCATTTGAATGCTTTCAAAAATAAATCGAAAATCGCTCATAGTTGGATAGAATGATACCGAAAGATATTTGGTGGCTCTTTCTATAGGTTTGAGAAGTATAAGAGTATCCTATTATATTTATTAAAATAATTAACAAGTAATCAAATAAATAATAACATTAACCAAATTTTTTTTATTAGTTACCTTAATAATGATCCAGTCTTCATCGTTAGGATAAAGATCATTAATAGATCGATGATTAGCTAAAATTAAAAATAAAGCCGGCTCGAGCTGCTCCAAACGCTTCAACATATAATATGTTGAATTCCAACGGGTCTTCACATCCAAAAGGGGTTTAAGGTATTTAATTTTCTTTACATCACATAAGAGGCGAAGCTCGTCACAAAGGCGAGTTGAAATTTTAATTTTAATCATTAATTCACGTGCCTTACGAACTGAATTATCTACTAATTCTAATCCTTGTTTTACACCTAGGTTCAAGACATGCGCGGCATAACGATAATGAGAGAAAGTCATTGAGGAAAACTCAGAATTAAGGGCCATCATAATTTTTTTTCCACAAACTAACATCGTGGATTCGTTATCTGTTGTAAGCGCGATGACTTTATCAAAATATTAAATTCATTCAGAACATGCATTATTTCTTGTGCGATGTTCATTCCGGAATGGCTAATTGAAAAAGGAATGATGTCAAGAAGGAAATTTCTAAAATGCCACTCAGAATCTACATAATGAATAGTGAGACCCAAAAAGGCCTCCTGACTCATAGTAGAAGTCCACATATCTGCCGTCAATGAACACTATCCCATCATTTGCCGAAGCTCATTAGTAATTTTAGATCGTCTGTTGATAAATGCATTAACTATTAAATCTGATTTAAAAATTTAAAAATTTAAACTTTATTAAAAATAAAATTAAAACAATACATGCTTAAAATATACATATTTATCACCTAATTCTAAAAAAAATGATTTCTAAAAAGTATACTATTTATACTAATTTAACAGTATTCTATAACTTTTGCCTGATGTCGTTCTAGAATAACATATCGTGGATAGAAATAATTAAGAAATGCCCTAAAATAAGAGTTGTCAACAGCCGAAAAGGGTTGAAGATCACAAATCAGCCATTCAATAAGGTAATTGTCATGTTCTTCTTGTTCCTGTTTGTTAAAAGGATCTGTTCTTTTGATAACTAAGATTCCCTGCTTCTTTATAGGTACATTTAACTTGTATTTTTGTAAATGTTTTCGTAAAGTTGAAACACCTGTTGACGCTTTATATTTTGTAGAGCACTTCCTGCAAACATTATATCCTGGTGTATTTGATGGATTTCTGTCAAAATGCTTCTACACGAAACTTTTTCCAACGGTAAAGTTACGAGAAGATTCACTAACAGACTCGTCTTCAAGGTCAGTCATTTCTAGGTCATCATCATTGGGTTCGATCGTATTATCCATGATGAAAAAAGTTTTTTTTTAATTAGAAAACACTAGGTATCCCTAGTACGAAAACTAGTGAAAGGTCAAATCTTATTTTTGATAGTTTATTAATGATTTCGAAAAAAAATTTCCGAGTGAAAAAAAAACTTTTTTTATTCGCAGACTGATTATTTATTTAATAATGGGAGTACAAAATTTTCTGAGATAATCGGAACCAGTTTATCAAAATGGAACCGGTTTGTCAAATGGAAACTCAGTTTAGAACCAGTTTTCTGAAAGTTCTGAAAATCGGAACTGGAACTAAAAGAACCGAGGTTCCTAACTGAGTTCAAACCGGTTAATTAATGAACCGCCTCATCTCTATCTGTATTTCAAGCGGTCTGGGTATACATAGATAATATTCACCAAGTCGATTCATAGCAAGGCGGCTATCATATTCAAGTTTTTTTGGAAGAGGTTCTGATGACTTGATTTTGGAAAGAAATGAATATTCACCATGAGTTTTACCCTAATGTTTTGATAATACCGTGATAGACTGATGAGAATCCTTTTTTGAACGGAATTTCATCTTGAATTTTTTACGCTTAGCAGCAAAATTAGAAGAATGTCCCTTGAGCAAATCATTTATTGCTTCATCGCGAATGTCATAGGGAGTTTCGAGGATCCATTTGAGTTTGGTATCATTGAAGTTTTAGCATTAAGACACAACGCGCGTAGATCCTTCTTTTCTCATTTGATACCTTCTTTTTTGACCGCAATAAAACACCGATTGTATGTCTATCATGCTGTTCCTATCCATCTTCTAAGTTTCAGACGCTCCTGCTGGTTGAGATAAATGCGAATCCGTTGCACCTTGCCTGCTAGAAGTTTCTTCACTTTCTTCTTGGAATTCTTGGAACTCTTGGGTAACATCTCTTCTCCTCCTGCGATTTGCGACTGAACGTAATCCATTATATCATGCCACAAATACTGTGAAGTCTTCTGCAAGTTCTCCGGTTTCACTACTTTCGGCACTGATATCTGTACCGAGTACCACGAGCCGAGTCTCATTCTTCTCAAAGATCCATTCCACAAGCTCGAATCTGAAACGGCACAATCGTTCCTAATAAAAAATCAATAAATCAAAGCAAATAAATAATTAAACTCAAACCTTTTGGGTAACCACCACTTCTTCGATTCCTCCCGCGTGTATTCGTTCCAGAAGGGCAACAAAACCCCTGTGTTTCCAGTTGAGCCCCGAACTAATGTCGCTAAAGATTTCATATTCGATTTGTCGTTCAAGGTCGTCTCGTTGATGTTCTGAACTGACTCTAGCGTAGCAGATCTTTGTCTTTTGCGCGGATTGTTGTTGGTTGTCTCCGAAGATTTCTTGAATGTCTGAAATTGAGTAGAATCGTTTTCTACCAGGTGTCCTGACAATAGCAATTCTTCCGGAGTTGGCCCATCGTCGCAATGTTTCAACTGAGACGTCATACGTCTCTTGGATTTTACTTGCACTTTGGTAGGTGACCTTATTATGAGCCAGGGTTGTAAAAAAGTGGGGTTTGATCTAACTTGGTTCAATGAACTTCGAACACTCTGCCAAGGAACTAGTGGTAATATATAAACCAAATCGAGGACGAGTTATGGCCGTGAAAAATAATTTTTTTTCTCCCACTCGTTCCCAAATTTCTCTTTTTTGGGCAAGATTTTTTTATCACAAAAAATTAAAAAAACATGGTCGGCTTCTAAACCTTTCATGCCGTGGATGGTGGAAAGGATAATGCTTTGATGACTTTTTATAATGAGAGTTTATTGAAAGTTATTTTTCCTTATATTTGATTTTAAATGTGATGATCGATACAAAACTGTTTAGATCATCAAGTGGATTAGTAATTACGAAAAATGTGGTTTTTTCGGGAATGTTCGAAATCGGTGGAACGGTTATTAGTAAAAGTCTGAATTCGCTACCACATTTCGGCTATAAAAAAAAAAAAAACTATAATGCGATCATTGAAATTTATTATTATTATTTTTATTACATATAAAAAAATTTGAAATGACGTTGGATGCTACTCAACCTATATGGGGGAAACTGCCAGAAAGAGTTAATGCTAAATTTGAATATATTTCAGCCTAAAAATCATATTTGACATATAAAAGTAAAATTGATTTTACCCGGCAGTTTCCCCCTTTCAATTGCAAAGGCCCCATATGGTCATCGTTTTTGGTGAAAATTGATCCCGTTCTCCAGACGCTTTGTGACCTTTTTTTAAACGCTTTGTAAATTCCAGTATGGCCATTATCAATTTTGAGAATCCTTTCCACGCGTTCTGTGAGGATCACCTTTGAACATTGTTCCAATTTTTTGAGATCACCTATCCTATTTTTCGAGTGTTAAGGACACCGTCTTCCTGAACTAGTATTTCGGTGCCCAATGCTTTTAGGAGCCCTTTACCATTTAATCTTGGTGCATTGCGACCACTAATGTCTAGAATCTCCTTTAATTTTTCGTACGAATTGGACGTCAAATCTCCGCAATTTAATTTTTAGATCATTTTTTTCTGAGGAATGCATTCTTAAAGTAACCATACGTACACATTAAAGATAAAGACTGTAGTAAAATATCGTTCTTGTATAAGAAAAAGAAATTCTGTACATTAATGAGGTCGTTCACTGATTAATCGGATTTTCTTCAAGACAATCTCCCAAAGACTTCACATTTTCTTCAAGATCAAACTTCTCCAAGAAATATAACACATCCTATCCTCTTCACAACCAACCACAAATCATTAATTTTTCGTTCATTAGCAAATTGAATGCCTGATTTTAAGATTAACAGAATACGCCAGTAAGTTCTTTGTTTACTCGTAATTTCACCTTTCATTGCCATCATTATTTCAAATATCTATGATCATTCACCTTTGAAGGTTCCGCAGCTACTTCATTGTTTAGAGAACGTTTCATTCCAAGAGCTTCTGACATATCCGAAATTATTTCTCGGCACCATGCGTTCGTACTTCATCTAACACATTGATACTGGTCTTTTCATAATTACGTTGCACAGTACGTTTACATTATGAGTAAATTTCAATGATAATGTCAATTTCCATTGATATTAGAATGTTTGAGAAGGACCAACTCTTGCTTTTTTTACGCTCAATATGATATCTTCGAAAATTAACTTCATATACGTATGTGAATGTTGCTATAAAGGTATAAAGAAGAAAATATTAACTACGTCGTGTTTAACAATACAATAAATGTTGGCAAATCGCAAAGGGTGGGATAACAGACAAAAGCGCCCTCTCGTCCGCTTATTTTTCAAACGAAGCTTTACCTATTCCTTAGCAATTTTTTCTTATATAATTTGAACCATATACCATCGAGTCCACTCGTTTCCAAGATAACTTCTCGCAAATTGATTGATAAGAAAGTTGGGAAAGGTACAACAGGTGCTATCTACTTCGTTAAAATACGCGAAAACAGCTAAGAACTAAATAAAAAGTTTAAAGTTTGTTAATATAATTTCACTCATCGTGTATTGCAGTGTTGGAAGAAGAGGAGTTTTTATAATCTATGGCGTATAGCAAAACGCGACGCGAAAATTGATTGTCGCACAAGCTTGTCAGAATCACATGGTGAATTGTCTCTTTCACAATCTATCGTATAGAATAAAAAGATATCAAACAAAATAAGAATATTAGAATATCAAAAGAAAGGTTTATCCAATATTAATTAAAATTATCCTTAACAAAAATTTTGGGTAAATTTGTAAATTTAATAACTTTTTTTTTTTATTAATACATGTCTTGATTTTTTTTATTTTTTTTTAATCCTTATTAACATCCACTATACGTTCATGAATTTTTTCAAGATATAATGATGTAATTTTTTGTACGAATAAATAAGCAGCAATTATAGCACAAGAAAGACCCAATATAAATATAACTATTAAGACAATTGCAGCTATTATAACCAGAAAAATACCACAATCCCCACCCGCACTATCACAATCGCATCCAGATCCACAACTTTCACCTGAACAACCAAAAGAATCGTTACATCCACCACAATAACAATAAGTATGTCTCGTGTGAACAAGACCATTAAAACAAACCAAACACATAAAAAATAATAATCCCCAAGATGAAACTATTGAAATGCCAATTATAAAATGAATTACACGAAGATATAAAAATGGAGTGTCTTGCCATCTATCTTCCGGTGGATCATGTGGTTCTTCACGTATGATATCAGCATCAAATAATTTTACTATATAAGAAACTAAATAAATTATGACGAATAATAAAATTATAGTAAGGAAATGTAGCGTAAAATAACTCGTAATTATTCTGGCTATACGTGTTCTATAAAAGCTATATTCGTACTTACATACTTCACATCTATATGACGCTTCTTCACGTACATTAGAGTTGCGCCATTGATTTAAACAACCAAGATGTACATATTGAAGAGATCCTTTACATTTACAAGGCGAAATTAATTTGCCCTTACGGTATGATGAACAATCAGTTACTGATTCTTCTTGTGAAGATGAGGATTCTGATTCTTGACATATCTTACAATATTTTAATTGAGTGGATTCATCATTGGGTGATCCATTCGCCGATATATCGCTTAATGATCTATAATTTGAAGGTTGTGGCATAGGCTGTGGCTGTGTGGTGATTAGTGTTTCTGCATAATCTGGTGGAGAAGCGAATGTTATCGTGGTATGATCTCCTGAATGTGATGGAATTGTATTTGAATCTGTAGGGTAAGGTGGTGGTGATATTTCATCCGTATCTTCACACACTTTTCGGTCTAGAGAAGAATTTTTATTGTTATGTTTAATTAATGCATGAAATGGATTTGTTGGAATATCTGTCTGAGATGTTCTTATAATTGCGGGTGTGAGAATTTCTATAATGGATGAATCGTTATTGGGAAGCGTTTGGTCATGAGATGTTTCCGTTGAAATTTCTTCAAATGGATTGGAAATATTAACTTGAGAGTTTTGTTTTGATAACGAAGTTTTCTTCGTGTTGACCTCGCTTTGAATAGTTTCATTCGTGTTAGAAGGAGTTATGATAAATTCGAATGGGTTACTAGGATTCGCGCTGTCTACATTATTATCATTATTGGATTCACTTTCTGAATCATGTCTACTTAATGATGATGTATCCATTAACTTGGTTATACTTCAAAAAGATGTCGCAAAATTTTTAAATTTTTTTAAAAAATGAAAATTTAAAATAACTTATTTAAATAATTTTTTGGTGTGAATTTTTAATTTATTTATTTATAGATTTGGGTTCGGCAATTCCCCGCCCGGCATCACATCATCATAAATTGGTATTATTTTATTAAATTAAATATATTTAATTTATATATATAACTGTTTCTCTTATCTTCCAAAATCTGACTGCTTAGATTTTGCTCTATGACAAAGAGCTTTATCATCATTTAATGACTTTTTTATCCTCATTATACCTTAATTTAATGGAAACGATTAATTAGGCATGTATCAAAAAACAATTTCATTAAATACATTATTTTCGAGAAATTAGACAACGAATAATTTTTAAAAAAAAATTACCTGTTTCTAATTATAAAGAACAAAACCGGAATGAGTATTACCCGTAATTTGTGGCAATCAATTCTAATTTAAGTTGTTTATTGAAATTATAATAAGGTATAATGAGCCTAAACTAGTAACGTTCGTGTTTCACTTTATACCTCTGTAAAACATTTCTTTGTTTAATTTATTATCTCTAATCTATTTACGATGAAAAATATAGTTTCGCGTCGTCAAAAATTTTGTGAATTTTTCCGCGATAACATTTTTGATAGATTGGTGAGAAATTGATATTACAGTATTTGTTACAGCAATTTGAAGCGCGTCTATTATCGGATTTTATTTTTTCACGAATCATTTCATTAATATTCTACTTTTTGCGTTTTGTATTCCTATTGTTCTTCTATATCGAAAAATCTTTTCCGAAAAAAAAAAATTAGTAACCAACCATTAATATCTCATACCGATACGGTTTTAACGTAACGTTAAGTGGCAAAGCTCAAACCAAATTCCTATTTAATATTAAATTAAAGATCTACAAAAAACACTGATTGATCAATGGAGTAAAAAAAAAGTATTGCTTTTCATTTACAGTTAATAATTATTAATATACATCATAACTAAGGTTGCTTGTCTAAACTCATTTTGGATTTGGCTAAACGTTTAAACTTCTAATTTCGCCATTTTTATAATCTTACCTTTTTCCGAATTTTGCAATAAGGTTTTAATATAATTTAACCAAGCTTTACCTTTACCATTTAGACGTCTGTCTAAACCCTTGATTTCATCCAGCAACCTTAATAAAATAGTAAATAAATTTAAAATTTTGGTTTTAATTATTAATTATAATTTTTTATTTATATATATATTTTTTTAATATATTTAATTTAATTAGATAATATAAAATGTTAAACAATATTTATTAGAAAGGTTTGATATACTGAAATTACAAATAATCTAAAAAAATAATGATCTATTTGCAAAAAACAAGTTATTTTTCTTTTTTAATCCTTTATTAACACTTAGAATATTTGATTTGAATTGGTTATTTAGTTATCTCAAAATCTTTTCAGAGATTAAATTGTTTAGTATTATTTACTTTTTTAGATAATTATTTTTTTTTTGGTAAATTTTTTAATAAAAGCATTAATCAAAACTTTAAAATTTAATAATATTTTTTTTAAAAAATAGTAATTTTTATAATTAGCATCTACTAAAACTACTAATTTTAATCCTTGCTAATATAATCTTTTAGTAAGGTTTTAATTCAACTTGATAATTATTTGCTCACTTAAAAATGGTATAGCAATTGATTTTAAATTTACAAAATGTTGCAACATAAGCTAAAATTAGTTGCAACATATATAGGTTAAAACTAATTGCAACGTAAGTTGCAACATTAAAAGTTGCAACATATTAATTACAGTTTCCATCTTTATGCTCACTATTATATTTTTTACTTATTTGATAATTTTTATTAGATTTATAGGTTAATTAATTATTTTATTAATAAATCTTTAATAATACCTTTATTTTTAATTATTTTTTTCTTACACTTTTAAACTAAAAAGCAATAATAGCCAATATATCTTAGATTATATATCTTACATACAGATTATTTTTTATTTTTTTTAGTTAATTTTAATGATATCTAACTAAATTTTATTTCAAAAATCTAAAAAATTTATTACAGCTGAAGCTATTAATTGTAAAATGTTACTTTTAGTAAATATCAATTATTAATATTATTAATAATTTAAATTTAATAAAAATTGATACTTTATTATTTATATTAAATTAAAACTTTTTGCAAAATTTTAGTATATAGATTATGATCTAAAAAAATCAAGTTCTAAAAAATTTTTGATTAAAATTAATATCTTATTACATTTTAGTTTAAATATAATAAAAAATAAAATGCAATTAAAATCTTAATTTTGATAAAAAATTCTTAAAACTTGATTTTCTTAGATCACAACCCATATATTATTATGTAATGTAAATAAATAAATATAATATAATATATATGATGCAAATAATTAATAAATCTGATATGTCTGACATTTCTGATATGAGGCCTTTGCAATAGAAAGGTGGGAAACTACTGGAAAAATCAAAAATGAGTTAATACTAAATTCAAATATATTTCAGCCTAAAAATCATATTTGGCATATAAAAGTAAAATTAATTTTTCCCAGCAGTTTCCTCCCTTTCTATTGCAAAGACCTCACATGATCAATTTAATAGATATAGTTAATAAATTAGATATAGTTGAAATATTAGATATGTTAGTTATATATGATAAATTAAACATATATAATATATTAGTTTTATTTTTTATATAATTTATTTTATATAAATAAGTGGTTTTTAGATTATATAAAAAGTATGATTTGATAAGTTAGATTTTAGTGAGTCTAAAAAGCAACTGGCTTATTATATATTTCTTTTTGTTTTAGTATTTTCATTTCTTTTCTTTTGTGCTTTCTTTATTTTTTCTTATTTTTTTATTTTGTAAATAAACATATTTTTAAATTATAATTATTTGGTAAATATTGTATTATTATTTATTAAATATTTACATAAACATCTCTTTAAAAATCAGTATTAAATAAAGTTTGTAAATACTAAAGATTTAATACTTAATTAAAAAGAATCAACATTCAAATACATATCTAATAATAAGAATTATATGTGAACAGTAAAAATTTTCAAATAGAGTTAATTTACTTTAAATATATTATTAACAGCATTTTTATATATAATAAAATAAGAAAATAATTAGCAAAATAATCACAAATTGTGATAATATGAGGTATAATCATTCAGTTATTATCTATTATTATATTACTTAAAATTTATTTTATTTATTAATATTTAAAAAAAAATATAGTTTAAATAATTATATATAATCTAATTTTAATAAATACATTAATTTGCTAAAGGTAAAATATTTTTATAATATATTAAAATTGCAAATTATAGCAGATTGATCCTTTTTAAATGAATCAAAAAATTAGATTTTTATTATACAAAAGTTTAATTTTTGATCAATATTTTTTATTTTAATTTTCAATAGAAATCTATAAAATAAAAACCTTTAAGATAAAATTCTAATATAATTTAAATTGAAAATATAAAGTTTTTCAAAAGTATTTATTAGTTCCAATTCAAATAATATAAACTTTAATTTATTAACCAATTGTATAAAAAATAAATTTATATTTCTAGTATAGTTTTAATAAATAATATTTTAGAAATATTTTGAAATATTTAATCATTTATAAATACTAGAAAATAAATTTTAGAAATAAAATTTTATTATTATTTAATGAAATTTATTATGAAATTTCAATAGTTATATTTTATTTTTCTATAATCATTGATTAGTAAGTTATCATAATTTACATGTTTTGAATTATAATTATCCTAACAAATTAATATATTTAAAATTATATAATTAAACTATATCTAATTATTTAATTATTCAAAATTGTTTAATTATTGGATATAGTATGAAATTCTAAAATTTAGTAAGATTAAATATCCCTTCAATAATTTTCCTTTCAAATTTTACTTACACTTTAAAGTTAATTTTAAATATATTAAAAATTAATTATTAAACTAATAATAGCTCTATAATAAAATTTATAATGTTTTTTAAGTAAAATCAAAAAAAAAATTACATTAATTAGTAACATTTTGCAAAAATTTAAGATCAAAGTTTTGCAAATTTTTTATTAAAAATACTTTCTTTATAAAAGCCAAAATTTTTATTTTTATATTATTAAAAAAACTTTACGAAATATATAAATTTATAATTAAAACATTTATTTAATATTTTAATTATTAAAAATGAATTTTATTTAAAAATAATCTATTTTAACTTTAAAAAAAATTGTAAGTTTCTTTCTATGTAGAATTAATTGATTGAAAATCATGACCCATTTAAGGGATAATATTGCTTGGAATTTAAAATTACTTGAGATATTTTGCGCTGAACTGTAAAACTTTAAGGAGAAATTCTCAATAGTTTCCGAGTGCAGCCAAATTCTATTTGCCATCGTGACAAATTCCAAAATATTTTCAATCATTAATCATTTACGAATATAATTAACTTACAATGTATTTATTTCATGAAGTGGTATTAAAAAAATTTTTTCAGTATAAAGTCTAAAATAAAAACATTGAAAGTATCGACAAGGTTACAACCACAATAAAAAAAAGAAGGAAAATCTATTTCACAATAAATATTTGGCAGTATAATGATGATAGTAATTTTAGTGCTAGTAATCGTGAAAATTGAAGAATGATTTTTTTAAGCTTAAAATTTAATATTACCTGCAGAAACCAGATAACGAATTTAATTTATGAATTTTGGTTAACTTCATAGAATTGAAGAATCGACCTATAGGCAGATGATTTAGTTATAAAAATAGAGATTTTTTTATATCATTCTTCCTAATAATACAACATTGTGTATTTTGTGGAGCAGCAATTGGTCAATTTAAAATCAAATAGCCGAGCATTCTGCCGAATATGTGCAAAGAAGTATTTTGTAATACCTATAAGTATGACATTGTAAGAAGTTTTTTTGTCATTCCATTGCTTCCAAAAAAAACGGAAATAGTACATATTTGGAAAACAATTAACTCCACGTGCATTTTGATTCGTATCAAGGAGAATTTACCCAATTCCTCCGTGATTAATTAAGGGGCAAAAATTAAGTTGCATCATGATGTTTTTATATAAATACTATTTTTATTTTTTTTGTTGTTTTCCTATATTCAATCCTTATATTCCCCTTGCTCCCCTTTCTTACATTCCTTTTTCTCATTCATTCATTACTTTTTTTTGTTGTATTTCATATAAAGTTTTCAACTTTGCATGCAATTCACGATCCCTACGTTTTTTTCAACAAATTTTTTCCTACACTTAAAGGTTTATCTTGGACTTAAAATTTCATCTTCAGTCACCTTGAAGTCATGACATATCGGGATAATTCCGGTTACTTTCAAGCTTTGAAATGGATTCAACTATTATTTTCGTTTCTGGTATTCATCCTGGGTATGATTCATGATGATTTATTCATTTTTATTTATTTATTCTCATTATGCTTATGTTGAACCTTTTTTATTATTTTTCGTTTTATTAGAAATGATTGAACTTGGTGCTACCATGAATTATGACAGAAAATATGGCGCAGATCTTCCAAGATTAAATCTGTAATTATGGTTTATGATTATTTTTTATAAATCGTAATTTTTATACGCATTAACACATTCCTTTGTAAAATTTAGAGGAAGAGACTATGCTAAGAAATATATTTATTTTGTTTTCGGTTTAAGTATTTTCTGTCTAGGTAAACATCTAAATATAAAATATATATAATTATATTTTTGAATGGCTCGTTTATTTCTTTTTTTTTATTATTTTCAGCTTTATATCTAGTACGATTTCAATATATTTGGAAATCGCAAAAAGGCCCTTTCCTTTGGATTGAAATGTATGCATTTTATTGTTATTTTTTTTAGATTATTAAATATTTCATTATAGGATCCAACAATTTTTTTTTGTTATTACAGATCTTTTTTGGCATTATGGTTTTCGGCAGGTAAAACTTTCATATAATTATTTTATTGTAATTTGTTTTTATATAATTTTTATGTCAAATCTTTTAAACATTTTTTTTTTGTAAATTAGCGATGGCAAACCTTGACGATGTCTTTAAAGGCCAATTCTCAAATTGTGCAAATATTCACTCATTTTTTTCGGAAAAGATAATCATTCCACAAGAACCATTCACAGCATGTAATACTTATATTGCATCATTAATATATTGTTGGTTAAATACATTATCATTTGTTTTATCAACATTTATTTCATGGAAAATCCGAATAGAGAAAAGTGCAAAAATACAACAAACAAGAAGAGTTAAAGTAATAAAATTAATTAACGATAGTGATAATTCTGAAATGAGACAGGCTACATTTATTCGAGTTGAATCTCATAATGAAAATAGAGAATATATTAATGGTGTTGTCGAAATTCAAATCGATAATAAAAATGAAACGCCTTAGTAGGGTAAAACGATTCGAAGATTATTCTATAATAATTATTAATTGGATAATTTAATTTAGCTCTTTTTTTTTCTCTTTTCTGCATAAATTTCATATATTTGTATATTTCATTCGCATTTTACATTTCATTCATTATAAGGTTATTTTGCATTATATATAAAATACAGTACATTATATCACCTTTATATATTATTAAAACAAAAAAAAAAGTGAATCGCGTTGATGGAAAACCCTGATTTTCTATTAATTTAACAGATTATCGGATTTTACATACTGGTTTTCATGTGAAATTTAATTTACCGATTATCAAACAAAACTAGTGCAATTTTTTGATCCAGGCAAGGTTGTAATTAGATAATTTTACTTTACTCATTTTGAAAAGATTCTCTTTATAGTATTTCCGATATATTGAACATAATAACCAAATTGGAAAAATCATAGTTGTATTTTCTCCATTTTCTTAATTTGAATCACATGATATTCACATACAACCATGTCGGAAAAAATGCCCCATTCAGATTTTCAATATCACGATTGTAGATCTTTTGAAATATATATAATCAATGGCGTAATCGAATTTCAAACTTTTAAAACTTTTAATTTCAAACTTTTAATATGCATCAAAGTTTATCACAAACATTCAACTCCGAAATTCCGTCAAGAAAGGAACACTTTCCTGAAATAATACAACAAAGTGCTAGTCCGACACCTCTTCGTAAGAACATTAATTGTCAATTAAACTTTTTTTGTTTTTGCAAGACTCGCTCAAATTAATTATTTTTGAACTTTCTTATAGGAAGTCTAAACTGTCTCACACAAAAGCAAGATACTTTACTTAATAAACCAAGCCACACTATTACGCTTGGAAACTCGATACTTTCCTTAGCATGTTCTAATGAATATCTTTTTAGCGGTTCTCAAGAACCTTCTATTCAGGTAAATGCATTGTATTCTGTTGAAGCTGTACAGCTGTCAAATTGAAGATACGGTCATTGTTGCTGGAAACTTGATCAAATTTTATAATTATTTTAGGTATGGGATTTGGTTACGTTTCAACCGAAAGCTGTTTTAAAGGGACACGTGGGTGGTGTCTTATGTTTAACTCTCTCAGCGGATCAAACTATGTTATTTAGCTCATCTGGTAAGTAAATTATAATTGAAAGATTTTTATTTGAATCGGATTTGATTTCAACCTTTTTTAATTTATTATTTATAAAGGTGATAGCACGGTTCGGGTATGTGATCTTTGATATATAATCAAATTTTTTATATTTGTCTTTGTCCGTCTACATTTTCATTTATCTCGTATAGGTATGGAGAGTTGATACATTAGATGCTCTTTACGTTATTCAACCGTGTTGCGATGTTGGTGATCTATTTTCGGTGGTTTATTCTGACGAATTAGATACAATATATATCGGTTGTCAAAACACTAGTATACTGGTAAGTCATTTTTATCCTTACCCTTCCAATTACTACTTTCCGTAACTGATAAAAAAATCGAACTTATATATCACTTTCAGCGTTTCGATTTATCAACAAAAGAAAATTATCGAACAGTTTACCCCTCACGTTCATGCAATTATTCTAAATTTTTTGATGCTATTTCATCGAAATCATGCGGAGTAGTTACGCCAATCGAAGAAAAGGAAATCGATGCAAAGATTTCCGCGTCACAAGAAAATATTCAAAGGTTCGAAGTTGATGATTGTATGGTTTATATGAATAGTCATAACGGATATGTGTATGCTTTAATATTGGGAATGAATAAAGATGGAAGAATCCTTATAAGTGGTATGTAATCAATTTGTAAGACTTGTATAAAAGGACTTTGCTATCAACTATCAGGCGATCTTCATCGGTGTCATATGTTGCTATAATTAATATACTCCCGACATTATTAAAAAGAAAAGAAAGGTTGTCAGCCTCAAACCCTTCACTATGTAAACTTGACCTACGTAAAACCCTAACCCTAACCTTATAACTCAAACCTAAACTAACTACCTAACTACCTAACTAACCCTAACCTTAACTAAACCGAACCCGACCTGTCCAAGCACAACCTAGACCCAACCCCACTAACCCTTTTAATTTACAATATAAAATTACTTAGATTTATTTGACTTGATTTATAATGACATCGGTGTTGATCGTAATAATAATTTTTTTTAAAAAAAAAAAGTATAATTAATTGAATATTATT
The DNA here is from genome assembly GCA_946474995.1 of Funneliformis geosporum. Taxonomy (NCBI): domain Eukaryota; kingdom Fungi; phylum Glomeromycota; class Glomeromycetes; order Glomerales; family Glomeraceae; genus Funneliformis; species Funneliformis geosporum. Next base: position 14,335 of record CAMKVN010000386.1, on the reverse strand, counting down.
TTTTAAAAAAAAAAATTTAGGATCGGGAGATGGAGATGTTAAGGTAAATTAAATACATTCATTTATATTATATTATTTCTTTCATTAAAATCTTTTATATTAATTTGTAGGTGTGGTCAATCACAAAGGGATCTATGGAACTTTTAAGAGTACTCAAAGGTACAGATGCTGGCATTTTAACCTTTGCCATGCATGATGAATTATTATTTTGTGGTGCACAAGGCGGCGATATTAAAGTTTGTGTTGTTATTGCTTGAATGATTTTATTAATGGTATGAAAATAATTCATAATGAAAAAAAAAATAAACGTGTTTTTCTTTTTAATAAAAGATTTATGATTTGGAAACTTATCAAGTAAGTTGATAAAGTATTTATTTGATTGTGTTTTTTTTTTTTTGCAAAAGTTTAATATTATATATACTTAATAGCATATTAGGTCACTTATGGCTCATGATGTAAGTTTAAATGTACAGATTATTTGATAATTTCTTTAAAGGAATTGTTATTGATTTCTATCGTTTAACGTTAGGATGATATATTAGCTTTGACTATAGGAGATAACAGTTTATTTTCTGGATCAGCCGATGGAATTATCAAGGTAAGGGAATATCGTGTTGCTTAAATAAAAATAATGCAATAAATTGTTGTTATCTAAGATATTCGAATATATATTTAGAGATGGAGTAAAACATTTGAGATATCAAATACTTATAAGGATCATACTGGAATTGTTTTATCATTAACTGTATCTCCACCTAACCATAAATTAGGTATAAATAGATCATGGTTGATTAGTGCTAATGACCAGTTAATCAAAGTATGTTTTATATTATTTATTATTTAATTAGGGTTATTTATTATTAATATTAATGAAATTGTCTTTAATTATAAAAAAAGTTTTGGGATATGGAAACAACGAACACTTATTTGCTAGAAACGGCTGTTTCGGAAACTACAGGTAGGATTTAAAAATTAAAATGTCAAATAATCAGACATTTTTTTAATAAATTTAATATATATCATGCAGATGTTATGAGATATGCTCTATCTAAATGGATCTCGTTGAAAACGGTTAGCGGGAAACCAAAGTATTTAGAAGAATGTCTTAGAGGTGCTAAATTTTTAAAGAGTATATTTGAGCAATTAGGAGCCTTTTCATCACTGGTAAGCTATGATCATTAAATTTTGGATAATTCAAAAGATAAAATATATCAATACCTCTTTTTTTTTTATAGATACCAGTAGCAACAGGTCAAAATCCATTGGTTCTTGGTAAATTTAATGGAATTAATGATGAACAACAACAAAAACGGTTAAATGTACTAGTTTATGGGCATTATGATGTTATTGATGCGGATGAAACCAAATGGCTTACAAATCCCTTCGAAATGATTGGTAACTGGTTAAATCATCTTTACAGAAAAAAAATATCATTTATAATAATAATAATAATAGTATTATTATTATTATTTCATATAGGCAAGGATGGATATCTTTATGGCAGAGGTAAAAGACGATAGTTCACTTATTAATTAAAAGATTATACATTTTAAATATAATTATGTTTATTATTTAGGTACTACCGATAATAAGGGACCTATGCTTGCATCTATATTTGCCGTGAGTGAGTTACAGCAAGAGAAAAAACTTAGAGCAAATGTATCATTTTTAATTGAAGGTGAAGAAGAAAATGGTAGTATCGGATTCCATGATGTTGTGGAAAAGTCCAAGGTAAATAAAAACCTTGTGTGTTTATTACTTACCGAGGTATTATTTTAATTAACCTTTTTTTTTTAAAAAAAAAATGTCTATATAGCATTTGATTGGCGAAGCAGACGTTATTCTATTAAGGTATAATGATGTTATTTTTCCATTTTGATGGGCATAAAAATTTCTATATAATAATTTCGATCTTATACATTATATAGTAATTCTTATTGGTTAGATGATGAGACGCCATGTCTAACTTATGGACTTCGAGGAGTAATAGGTGCTACTGTTGAAGTAAGCTTCTGATAAGAATTTAAATTTATCTCTACCATGCAAAATAAAAAATAAATTCCAATTATTTTCTTAAATAGATTTTTAGCGAAAATACGGATTTGCATTCTGGTATGCAAGGAGGAGCAGTATCAGAACCTTTAAATGATATGATTCGGATACTTGCAAAACTTATGTCAGACGATAATCGTATCTTGATTCCAGGTAGATTAAATTAAACTTGTAAAAATTCGTCGGTAAAGCTAAACATGTGTTTAATAAATGTTTGATTTAGGATTTTATGATAATGTGAGGCCTGTTACGCCATATGAAGAGCGATTATATGAATATATTTTGAAATCAAAATCTAGGTAATTTTTCAAGTGCCTTTTTAAATTTATTATAAAGACTCCTTTTTTTAAGAGATATTTTTTAAGTTATGTTTGTTTTTAATAGATCTAAATTAAATAATGCTAGTGAAGAGAGGAATTGTAGTTCAAAACCGGGCGAAACAAAAGAATCATTAATGTCAAAATGGAGGTATCCATCATTTACAATACATAAGATTGATGTTAGTGGACCAGATAATGTTACAGTGATACCATGTAAAGCCAAGGCTAATGTTAGTATGCGTATTGTACCTGATCAAGATATTAATGAAATTGTGAAAAGTTTTGAAGATTTTATTAAAAAAGTTTTTGATGAATTAAAAACCGAAAATAAAATTAGTGTAAGTTTCGACTTTTTTCTTCATTTTGATTTTGATTTAAGGGGAAAAAATTGTAATAATAAGATATTTTGTAGGTCTCCATTAATAATTTGGCAGATTGGTGGTTAGGAGATCCCGAAAATCAATATTTCAAAGCTGCGGAACAAGCAATAGAACAAGTAAAAAAATTTTTTTTTTCCCCAAGATAATTTTATTTTTATTTCGTATCATTAATCAAATAATTTTTAAATAGGAATATGGAATCAAACCATTATATATAAGAGAAGGTGGTTCTATACCGGCTGTTAGGTGTTTAGGAAAAATGTTTAATGCCAAAGCAATCCATTTACCAATAGGACAATCTACGGATCAAGCTCATCTAAATAACGAAAGAATAAGTTTACAAAATTTATATGCCGGTAAAAGGATATTTAAAAATTTATTTAATAAATTAAGTGAAAATTGAGATATATTATTCACTTATTTGATTTGAAATGGACCTGTTATGTAAACGTCTTTTCATGAAATGAAATTTTTTTTTGTAAGTATTAATTTGATCTAAGAATTCAATACACCATTACAATGGGAAAAAGGTTTCATTATTTCATAATTTAATTAACTTACCTCATTGTTCCTCATTATGATAAATCACTTTTAGTAAAGCTTCATTACCAACTTTAAATGTGATTTCATGACTACGTACAACTTTATCGTCAAAATCCAAGTGAATATTAATTATATCTTGCGATTTAACAAATGATCCTTTTTCTTTAGACTTTGCATTTCGAAACTTCCAATTATAACATAAATCACTAGTCACTTAATTTTTAAAATCACTAGTTAGTTAATTTTAATATATAATCACTATTTCATTAAATATAATTATCACATCTATTACTTTTTATTTCATAATCAAGTCTTTTATATGTAACAGAAGAATAAGAGAGTCTCGGTAATTTATTATATTACCATATTCTGAACTTTCATATCCAATAATCCATAAAGTATCGGGCGCCAGTAATGTTTTACTTGCAAATACCTTAATAAATATTATGAAGCATTAATATTAATAAAAAATAGAATTCCAAGTAAATTTACTTACTATACTATAGTTATAATTATTATTTTCATAATTTTATCGATAGCAACATGTCTTAAAGCGACACAAGATCATATCTTATTATTGAATTTTGTTCTAAAATAATTTCTTCAAATTTGTTCACCAATTCATCCATAGATTTAGTATTTTCCATCTTATCAACAAATTCATCTTGTAACGACTGATTATTTTTTAAACTTTGATTCAAATATTTTTTAACTTTGTTAATTTCATTAATTATTTCCGCATTGTAACAAAGTGAAAGAAATTCTTTCATAAATTTAATATGACAACCACCATCTTTTTCCAAAATATATCTCATGGAAGACAACTTTCTCTTAACGTCATTTTTATATATCGTAAAAAATTTATCTTTTCTTAAGGCTTCAACTAAATTCTTCAGCGATCTTTATATTTTCATGTGAAAAGTTTATATTGGAATCTATTGAAAGTTTACATATTTTTAAAATTTCTTGTTCTGTCGTTATTTGTCTTAGTTGACAAAACAATCGAATTTGTTTAACCCATTCTTCTTGATGGATTGTTCCGTCGTATTTTGGTGGTTCCATTAAGAAAAAGTGAAAATTGTAAAAGCTGATTACATATATATGTATCGGATTTATTCATGACGTAAAAACGTAATCAAGTATTAATTGTTCATATTAAAAATTTTCTCATTTTTAAGTGTAAATTTGGACACCAAACAAAAATAATTCATTCCGTTTATGAAGCTGATGCTTTAAGAGATAATAGAAACATCTTTTTTTTAAAAAAAAAAAAAAAAATCCCCGAAATTGAATCTCAATACACCATAATATGAGAGAAAAATTTTCAATTACCTTTGACATATATAATTCTTTTATAATTTACCTCACCGTTTCCTCCGATTCTTTCTTTATGATGAATTATCAACTTTAAATGTGACTTCATGACACGTACATGATCGTTATATCTTGCGATTGAACAAATAATCCTTTTTCTTTAGACTTGACATTTCGAAAATGCCAACAACACTTGAAGCGCTAGTCACTGTAATTTTTAAAATCACTAGTTAGTTTATTATTATAATATACAATCCCTATTTAATTAAATATATTTACCACATCTTTTATTTCCGCTATTGTAATCAAGTCTTCTATTTGTTTTCTACTACATAGAGTCTTGGTAATTTATTTTATTACCATTATAATCCGAATTTTCATATTCAAGAATCCATAAAGAATTGGACGTTTACCTGCAAATACCTTAATAAATATTATGAAGCTTTAATCTAATAAATAATAGAATTCAAGTCTAATTTCTAAATTTACTTACTATACTATAGTTATAATTATTATTTTCATAATTTTTATCGATACTAGTTAAATATTTTCCCGTAGCAACATGTCTTAAAGCGACACAAGATCCTTATTTTATCATTGGATTTTGTTCAAGAATAATAATTTCTTAACATTTTCCATCTTGTCATCAAATTCATCCTGAATATTTATTATTATTAGAGTTTGATGCAAATATTTCTTAACTTCACTAACTTCACAAATTATTTCAGCATCATATCAAAATGAAAGGAATTCGTTTATAAACTTAACGTTATCACCACCATCTTTTTCCGGAACATATTTCATATGCTGTAATCTACTTTTAGCACTATTTTTAAAAGTTGTAAACAATGAATTTTCTTTTAACGCTTAAATCAACTCTTCAATAGTACCTATCTTATCTTGTGAATATTTATTTATACTGGAATATATACTAGAATTTATTGAAAGTTTAAAATTTCTTGATTTTTGGTCATTTGCCTTAGTTGACTAAATAATTTAACCCATTCTTCTGGATGAAAAGTGTGGAAATTAATTTTAAAGCCGATCCTATCGTTACACCAAGCTTAAAATTATTAAATGTGTATGAGGGTCGAAACGAAACGGTCAAAAAAAATTTCAAACCTAAATACGAAATGATTACGAGGGTCAAAATGTATTACGATGGTTGAATTCTTTTCAAATTTTTTTTTCTGGAATCGATGACTTAAGTCGGCTCTAAAAACAAGCGGCTCGGCTGAAAATAAATTATAATCAAATTTTGATACATTCACGTTATTCTGGCTAAAATGACTGATAAAAGCTCAGACTAAGAGAGTCACAGATATTACGTCATTTTAGTTTTAAAAACTTAGTCCTAATACTAAGAATAATATTAATGCCTTATATAGTAATGTGTGTAATCTAAGGTCAATTTCATATTATATAATTATGGGTTAGAAAAAAACCGATACAGCTAATATTTACATTATTATTTTTATTATTTCAATTAACAAAAGAAGCTATATTTTAATGCACCCAGAGATAATGTCTTACAAAAAGATTAAAATTTCTTTTAAAGTCTCTTATAAACTATTGCACAAATTTGGACAATAAGTAGCAATTAAATCGTGATAATCATCATTAAACCAATATCCGTGACTAAATTCCAAAATATTTATTTTAGGAGCTGCTTTCAGATTCATTAAAAAGGATTCAAGAGATTCAATTGAAAAAGACCAATCCATTCCCACTTTGAAAACTCTTAAAGTTTTTGGCAAAATTTGTCCAAGTTCAACCAATTCATAATCGACATCAATGGTAGCAAGGGGTGTCATATGTAAAGGGTTCAATAATTTCATAGGTTTAAGTGATGCAACTGCCCATTGAATTTCCATATCATAAATGTGGAAATATTCAAGATTATTACAATTCTTGAGAAGCACAATAATACTTTCAAGATGTTGTTCTTCGATTGATAAAATAATCGTTGTGATATTTGTAACATATAGTTTACTCCAATCAATAACTTTTTGAATTAATTCCGTAGAATAAGGATTTGTAAATTGTATATTACGTAAAGAACTCTTTGCATGAATAAAGAGTTTTTCGAAAGGTTGTAAATTAAAATAACATCCATGAAGAATCAAATCTTTTAATTTTCGAAATGCAATCGGCTCGATGTAAGTCCATGATCCATCACCGGTACATTCTTCCATCCTTAAAATTTGTAAATTTGGAAATAAAGCAATTTGTTGAATGAATCCAAATCCTGCATCAAAGGTGACTTTATATAATTCAATGCATTGCAAATAGTTCACATGACTAAACGCAAGATATTTCCAACACACGTTAAATCCAGTTTGATCGATCTGATAAAGAGCGATCTCTGATAATTGCTTTTGATATTTAATTAAATTCGCAATAGTCATCATGTTTTTTTCTGGCAAGATAATAATCCATTCCTCTCCTACATTTATATCTTCTTCAGGTCGTACCTCTAAACGCACGAGATCTTGACAAGCATTTGAAGCAATATAAGTTTTTCGGAAATCTCCATCACAGATAAGTGTTTTAACTCCAGATAAACGTTTTGTTGCTCCAGGTAATTCGAAAATATTCAACTCTCCACTTTCCAAAAGGTTAACGGTTTCAATCACGTTTGCTTGTCTCAAAATATGTGAACATAATGCTTCATAAATTTGTCTTATCATAGTGAAATTGAAAATTCCATATTCTTGACAAAATAATACGATCTCTTCTATTCCATAATGTAAAAGTCTAGGGATCAAATGTCGTATAAATCTCGTATAATCAAATAATGGGGGTTTTTGTAGCATCACATGCATTCCAATTTTTTGACGGGTCGCTTCAGGAAGACACGTCATATAGGTATAAACTAATGACATCATACGCTTTCGTTGATCAAGTTTATGACAAACTTCCAAAGGATTTCTCCACAAAAGAGGAATTGCAATCGAACACCAATCTCGATTTACTAACGCGCAGGAGTATAAAGTATTACAATCTTCTTTAAAATATTCGAATATATTGATAAGGCATAATTCTGGCAGAGGAACCATCTTGAAATTTTTTTTTTTTTAAAAAATTGAATTAAAGAAGAAAGAAAAAAAGAATAAGGAGAATTTGTTTTGCGAATTATAGGTCATTGTTTAAACTTGTTTTATTGATGTTTATGTGATGTGATCGTGTAACAATAAATAAAACCTCGTGATCCTGCCAAATATGCATTACAATTTTTGTTGAATTCCAAAATTAGAAAAGAATGGGAACTGCCAAGAAAAATCAATTTTACTTTTATAGATTTCCAGGCCGAAATATGTTAAAATTTAGCATTAACTCATTTTTTATTTTTCTGGCAAAGATCCCATCCATATGTTCTTTATTAGTTTAAATCTCGCAATAGTTGGATCAATATTATATTTTATGTATTTAAATTGATTAATCATTATTAGTACCACTACCAAATAAAGGTTTAAAGAAATTATTATAATTTGCTCTAGAAATATTTATAACAAAAATCATTGCTTTAGCAATAGATTTTGGTAATCTTTTACCAAATTTTAATGAAATACTAGCGAAAAGAATAAAGAAAAATATTGAAGGTATTGAAAAAGTAAAGTATAAAATACGAGCAATTTTCTTTGAAGTAGTTGATATTTCAAAATGTTTTAAAGAATTAAGATAATCTTGATAATCTGGTGAAAGGTTGTGTTCTTTTGCGCCAACACGAAGAAGATTCAAATATCTTAAACTTGGTTGGCAACCAGCTTCAACAGATGCAGATTGAGAACTTAACGTTTTTGCGATCAGTTTTTGATTATCATAAGTAATACATTCAACATCGATAGCTTTATAACCATGTCCTAAGTCACCATAACCCCAACCACCTTCAGTATTCAGAATATGTTGATATTCCTGTTTACTTATTAGATATAATATACCATTTAAAATAGGAGGTAAAGATTTTTCGGGAGCCTCAGGATTGAATTTAAACGGTAAACCAGGACAACAATGATTGTGAATATCTTTGGCATATTCATATGTTATACTTGATTTAGAATGAGAATGTAATGGATGCGGATAAATTGATGCAAAAGCTGGTTCGAAATATGGTTGACCATATATATCAAACGAAAGAAAATAATTTGGAACTGTGCACGCAATGGATTTACGCGGTTTTACCTTGCGCATTCTTTCAAGAGTTTTTTTGCTCATGTTGCTTCCATACCCTAAAATATTAATTATTAAAAAAAGTTGATTCACATGATGATTTTTTTAGTTAGTTATGTAAAGCTATACTTACCAAGATACCAAACATATTCGCTCTCTGGTGGAAGTGTGATATTTGCTTTAAGGATATCCTTGTCAATAATTATCATGGTTAATAAAAATTTTTCTATACAAAGAAATCATCTATAATATATATTCTTTTTTATTTATTTATTTTTTTAAAAAAAGTTATGTAATGATTATTAATACGCGGGTATATATTATTGCCTTTTGAACACCATATATATGTTTCGACTTCGGAAGTGCCTTTATAATCAATTTGCTTACTAAAACGATAAGCACTATGTAATCTGGTTTTAATTGGCAAACCTCCTACGTAATGAAGCATAATTAATTAGTATGTGACTTGAAAATCTAGTGTTATTATAATCATTATTATTAATAAAAAGAAAGAAAAAATTTTTTTTCTATAATAATATTACAATCTGAATATAAAATCTTAATTTATAAAATATATTTTGATTTTTATTCTCTCTTTTTTTATAGCAAAGTTTCTATATTATTTAAAATAACAAAAGAAAAGTTAATTCTAATATTTATTAAAATCAATTCTTTAATAATATATATATATATAATTATTTAATAAAAAATATTATTAAATATATAGAACTTTGTTATTAACCAACAAAAAATGAGATTTTTGCCTGTATTAAGTGAACTTTGGTTAAATTTTTAGAGGTTATCTAGAGGTTATCTAGAGGTTATCAGCATGGCAGACATTTGTATGATTAGTCAATTATATGTCGATCATTTCCTAATTATCAATGAGGTGATCAATTCGGATTGGATCAAAAGTTTTATTATTAAATTGAATATAATTTTTTAAACGGATTATATTTTTTAGTTATTATATAAAATATAATTGATTTTTCATAAAATTTTCAAGTACTATTTCAAATTGATTTAAATCAAATAAAATCAACCAGTGATCATTAGGGTTTTAATTAGTAGATCAATATCAATATAGATCACTTTTTATAAAATCATCTTAAAGTCAAATAAAACTATTTTATATAATAATACAATCAATGACCAAAATTATGCAAACACTTTTTAAATCAAAAAATTTATATAAATAAAGTAAAAACAAAACAAAAGGTAAATTTTATTTATTTTATTTTTATTTATTGATTTTTATAAAAAAAAATATGATACTAGTGATATCTGACGAAATTACCTTTCTTAATATGACGAAATTGATGAAACTGAAATGACGAAACTAGTTTTTTATTAATGACGAAATTATTTTACTTAATTGCCGAAATTATATTTAACTTGATCTAAATTCCTTGAATTAAAATACATTAAAAAATATATTTATTCATATAAAAATATTAAAGAGACGAAATTTTTGACGAAATTACAATTTTTCAAAAAGAGTTTAGTTAGGTATCACTATATGATACTAATATTTAATTCTATTTTTATTTGTGACAATAACTGCATTGATCCTCTGTGGCATACTATCAATTAATTTTTTGTAATATTTCAGAGAAAAATTTTTCTAAGCATTTTTTAATATATTTTACAAACTCAGATATAGATAGTAAAGGAGTATGACATTAAACTATTATTTTTATTTTTGTTCAAAGATTTTTGATTGGGTTTAAGTCCAAACTTTAGATAGGCCAAGAAAGTATCACAATTTTAGCACTTTTACAAGCAGTTGCAGCAACTTTTGAATAATATGATGTAGTATTACCTTCTTAAAAAATTCTATTACTATAAGGAAAATACTTCTGTAAAGTAGAAATAACATATTTTTGAATAGTTTTATTATGTATTTTACCAATAACTGAAATATTTAAAGGAATAATTGATTCAAATCTATTTTAAGAAAATCATCTCTAAAATATTTTGCTTAGACTATATTTTACAGTAACTGATATGCAATTAGGATTTAATTTTTCTCCTGATTCATGCCATAATTTTCTTTGATGTTCTTATTGAAATTGTGTAAAAGTAAAAAAACACTTTTCTCCATTGTTTTGTTATCTATTTTTTATATATACAAGCATATTTAAGACGAATTTGACAATATAATTCTGTTATTGCAGATTAGTGACAAGAAATACAAGCATTAAGTCTAACTTTTTTTAAGAGTACAATGTATAGTAAATATAGAAATGGTTTTTTTAAATGAGATATCTAAACAGTTAAAAGTTTTTTTGTATAAAGCCAACAATTTTTACCATTTTCTTGAATAAAAACTTTAAGCTCTTGTTAAGATAGTGTATTAAGGAATAATTAGTAGCCAGTTTATTTTTTTGATATAGAAGAACCAGTTTAACAAAGGCATTTAAGTGTATTATAAATAGTTATTTTATTACATCCAAATTTTTAGCAATAATATAACCTGATTGTCCACATTTTTTACTATAAATAATAGCACTACAGATTTTTGGGATGATGTGCCTTCATAATTTCATAAAGTTTTAACTAAAAATGAAATAGCTAAAAAATTTTATGTTCATATTTATCATATAAATAAATAAAAAATCATAATATTTATATCTCGTGATCATATAATGATCTGCTCAATTTTGGTAAAAAAAAATTGTCTACATAATTTTGATATTGACTATATATGCTGAAATTTTACATATATATTCATTTTATTTTAAATATTTAATGCATTAAATTTTTATTAAGATTAGCTAATTATTGAAGAATTTTTATTAGAAGCAATGGTAAACAAACAAAAAATTGCTAAACTTGTTATATATACTAATACACAAAAATATTGTTTCACCATAAAATATAGCATTAAGCTAAGAAATAGTAAAAAAACATTTTTGACTTCATTTGGATAAGAAAAACAGTTAGTAACTTGTATCTCAGGGTTTAATTTATCTAACTTTTAGCAAAAATATCTAAACAAATATACAATATTTCTTTATTCTTATCATTTTCTTTGTTTCCTAAAGACTTTTTAGAAGAATATAATAATAAGACAAGTAATAATAATGAGTTTTTTGAATAAGATAATTCTGAATATGAAATTTTTTCAATAGAAGAATTATTTAATTTACTTGATAATAATACTGATTATAATACAACAAATTTTGAAAACTTTCAAAATAATACTATATACTCTAGAAATGATACTGCAAATCCTAAAAACTTATAAGAAAATAATCATGAGAAAATTGAATGAGATGAAAATATAAATTATTTAAAACAGTTAAATTTACATTATATACAGTTATTGACTTTGTTAAAGGTAAGATTCAGAGATGTAAAGAGTTAGAAAAATTGAGACAATTAATCTAATCTATTTGGAAACTGACAAATTGATAGAGAACTGGTTAAATCAGTTAGTTATTTATCAAAATTAGAAATTTGCAATTCATATTTCCAATTTAATAACAAATATTTGCATAAATCACAAAATAAGTAACTAAAAACTTTTAAAAACAGAGTTATCAATAGCATAGATGCATTTTATATAATAAGTATGTTACTTTTTTCTCTCAGAATATGAAATATACATTGTATTCTTGTCATTTAAATAATCAAAATATTTAAATAATATACATTGATCAATATATATATAAGGCATTACGATCATATCTACCTTTATATAAGTAGGCTTTGATGATATTAAGACACCTCTATGTGTTTGTTACTCATATTATGATAATTTGGATGATCATATTTATCATCATTCTGGTAGAGGAAAAAGTGCAGTAACATGTATTATCAAAAAATTACATGATAATAATATGACAAAAAGACTTGAATATTTAGATAATTAGCTAATTGATATTGTATAAACAAATTAAACAAATGATGATGAAACTAAAAATATATACTAAAAGAATTTTTAGAGCTCTTCTTTCTTTATATTACCCTTTAACTAGAAATTTAATACTTCTATTCTAATCACCAATATATCAACTAATTAAGAAAAATATCTTTTAATGAACTTCTTAATTTGTTCATAATAAAAGTTCTTTTTATGAAAACTTCTAAAAAAAGGAAATAGAAATGAATTTTGATTCAAACAAATTGAGATTTCTTTTCTACATTTTAAATAAATTCTTTTTTGGAATTGTTAACAAACAGTATCAAAAAAATAGTAGTTTGTAACCAACAGCGAAGAAATATAAAAAATCACCAAAAAATACAAATTTTGAACAAATAATAAAAGTTGTACATTTATTATATCAATACTATTATATTTAGCTTTTTCTTATCTGAAGGTTTGGCTATCTCAAGTCTCAGCTATATACCGCAATTACTAGATTCTTTTTGATAAATATTAACAGCTTATCATATAACATTTCATCAGATCAGCATGAAAAAAAACTTGCAAAAGTCCAAATAAAAAATTCAAGTCCAACAAAACATCTAATTAAAAATAATAATATATAGAGTTTAGAGATGATAGATAATATAGATTTCAAGGAAAAATTTATGATATTACCTATGGCAATCTCATACAACTTTAAAAATGGCTTTTCAAGCCTAATTATCAATTGAATAGAGACTTTGAACTAACTATAGAATTAACAGCTGAAACTCCATTATTTGGAATGAATCAGAATATTAATAAAACTTTGATATTATTTCAACAGATTATTTGTAATTATTAGATTTTAAGAAAATGAATAATGAATAAATTTATATGATTGATTTTGATGTAGAAGTTGTTAAATGTATTATACTTAAAATAGATCATGAATATTATGATTTATTTCCTAATTTTATAATTTTAGAACTAGACATCAATACTAACTAAGATGAAAAAACCTTAACTATTGCTGAAGCATATAAAGAAAATATTGAATTAGAATACTATTTTTATTTGGATATTATGATAGACAAAGCAATTTTTTGTCGTTTGATTAAATGTCAGAAAAAATGACCAAATATATAACTCTTTCTCAGAAAATGACATAAATTAATAGATTTTTACTTAGTATCATTAGTTTTATTTTTTAGCTATGGATTATTAAGCTTAGCATCACATATTAGTATTTATTTTTTAGATAAATTTGAAGCAATAGTTGATTATTACTTGATAGCACAAGTGTTAGATCTTTTGTAAGTGACAGTAGCAATAGCAATTAATATTTAAATAACTAAAAAAGGAATATTATTTTCTGAAATAATGAATGGGAAAAATAACACAAAATTTTTATCAAATATATGTAAATTATGTAAAAAAACTAAAATTAAAAATAAACATGCATTTAATATTTATTTTATTAAATAAATTTAATCTTTACTGTTTAATAATTTTGTCAATATACTAGATCTAATATATATATTATAAATGAGCTGAAATATGAAAAGTATATTAAATAGAAATGTGTATTAGTAATTTTGATTTATAGTAAAACTTCTTATCAACTACAGTCAGACCTGTCTATAATCACCACTTTTGGTTTTTAAAAATTATGTGATTATAAATAGGGGTGATTATATATA
>CAMKVN010000385.1:0-30353 GCA_946474995.1 Funneliformis geosporum | reverse complement strand
AGTAACTTTATTAATTATAAAAGAAATACATAGAGTAAAACTAAAAATAAGAAAAAAGAAAAGTACTAGCTATCCCCCGTGATTAATGATAATATTTATGTAACGGTACACAAGCTAAACTATTTTGTGTACACTATTTAAAATCCAAGAATTGTCATTTTGAGCATCTGTATTACACTTATTCCTTTATATAGTTATCTAATTCCGATCGAATTTATAACATTAAAATAAATTTATGACGGTAAAATCTTCAAAGAAAAATAACAAATGATAATTCATGTAAGTTTGCCAATAATGTGACCAAATGGTCGAACGGTCAATATCCAACCTCCGGCTCGCATTTTTTATAATAAATAATTATTATTGTTATATTTAGTGGAAAATACATTATTTTTTTTTTTTTAAAGAAAAAACCAATAAAATAATCTTAATTAATTTTTTTTTAAAAAAATAAATTGATAGGATAACGGAACTGGAAAAATCTGTAAAAAAGGAAGTGTTGGTTATTAATTTTACATGAAACTCAAACGTTTTGGTTTAGACCGAATTATTATAAATCATACACAAGATCTTTATTAAGGTTATCGAGGTTGTTTATCGATGGGAGATCATCCTTCGGTAAGGGGCACAGCTTGTTCCGTGCATGGCATGCTTATTAAATTCCAAACATCACCTTTTTAATGGGGGTTTTTTTTAATTCTAATATGATTTAATTTGTAATAGAATCTCTCTAAATGTTATGATTTGAGGAAACCTTTCTTCAACCAATAAGTGGAATTTCGATTCATAATGTACAGTACAAGGACTTATGACTTCTATGCTACTAAAGAAATTATGCTAAGGAATGAAAAGTATCCTTTAGAGTAATATAAGAAAACCAAAGAATATAGTCAAAAGTTGATAATTGTTATTATTTAAAAAGTAAGTGTTCAGTAACCATTTTGTACATACTAAGCAAAATGGACGAAAGTAGAACATTTATTCTTTTCTTTGCATGAATATTATTTATTCACTTTGAAAAAGAAAAAAAAAATAATTTTTTTTTAGAAGCTTATCTACTTCACTTGACCAAATTTTATATGATCTCATAATTAAGCTTGCATATTACATTGTCATGTATATAACTCGAAACGGTAAACTACACCTCCTTTAATGCAGTTATGAGTTGAATGTAATAAGTTCAACTTTATAAAACGTGAAGATGAACCCCTTCTACATTTTAATTTAAAAAAATAATTAATGGAAAAAAGCTTTTTAATCGCCGAAGAATGTTTGAATTTTTTTTATATAATGTATATCGCCTTTCCTTTTATTTCTTTGCATGACATGCAACCTATTGATTTTTATTTATATAAATGTTTTTTTACCTTTTAGGGGATAGTGCTACTTATATCGGACCATTGACATTTATGGTCTCATTCAAAATTTCTTCAGTTATGTGCCGTTTCATACGATCGACAAAACTGTGTAGGACGATTTTTGTCTCCATCAATGAACTTTAAAAATGGATATTTCACTCATCATATCGGAAACAACCTTTTTTGATAGTAAGCTTCAAGATTTTGCAATCCAACATAGTTGCGCGTAAAATGATTTATTTATTTTGTTTAATATAATAGATCTTACTTCTAATGTCTTTAAATTGTCTATGCCTTCTGTGCAAAGTGCATATCCTGTTTAAGCACGTACATATATTGGAAAAAAAAAAAAATAATAAAAAATTCATCAGTTGTAAAATGTAAAGTATATAATACTTTTTTGTTTATTTGATTGGTTTTTTTATAAAAAAAAAAAAAAAGTGGAAGAGATGAGTATAAACAAATGTGATATGTGTTGTAAAAATGATCATCATCATCATTATTATTATTATTTTGCATGCAAAGATATTTATAATATTTTATTTCGAGGTTTCTGCGCAAAGGTCCTGCTCATTCTAAACGCGGTATGATATTCGCTTGATTCCTTTTTAAAGTCTTCCACTAATTGATTATAATCTTCGGTACTCATACATGAAAATTCAGCCAGTGAATTTTTTAATGTTAAATAAACCGACGCCCAATTTTCAACACACGATTCACCGATAATTCCACCCCTCTTTCCTAAAAATGTTGTCTTTCCCTCATTGTGAATTTCAATAAAATCGTGGTTGGGAAGATATCTAGGAAGCTCACTGATAAAGAAAAAATTGATACCTCGTTGACGATATAACGCTTGATCTAAATGAGAAATCCGATCTTAGATTTGTTTATATTTTTTGAAGAGATTTTTTTTTTTTTTTTTACCAAATTAAAAAACTTACATTTGTTATAGAAAATTCTTTGAGCTGGCCCAGGATTTATTAGATCAGAATTGTAATCCATGACCTCTAACCATCCGCCAGGTTTTAAAACTCTCTTAAACTCGTTGAATATAAATTTAATATATTTTTCGGGTATCAAGCTAAACAAGAATCTAACGTTGATAAAATCAAATCTATTACCAGGGTATGGTAACCCTTCCGTAATATCTACCGCCTCGAACGTCGTGTTCGATGGATGAGTATCCACCGGAAATGAAGGCACGATATCTATCCCCTTGAAATTTGATAAAGGGTAATTCGCTGCCATTTCCAACAACCACAATCCAGAACCGCAACCGACTTCAAGAACTTCAACCCCACCCAATTTTAAGATTGTTTCAACTGGAGATGAAAAGTGAGATTTCCATATCTGCCAGTGCAAATAATGTTGTGCTTGTAACCTATCAAGTTCTCCTTCATCATTCGGTAGTAAGTATTTGTTAAAATCCTTTAAATATCTTCTTCCGTTAACATATTGATACAAGTCATCTTGAATGCTACTACTTCCACTATCACATTCGATATTGTAGCTTTTGATACTTTTACATTTTTTAAACTTATAAAGAGAAAATGTGTTTCCCATCACGAATGATTAAAAAAATTTTTTTTTAAAGAATGTAAATTTGTTCGTTGTCTAGATACAGAGTAAAATGAGTAAGTAATAAAGGAAAAATAATAATAATAAAAAAAAGAATGAGAGATGTTAAGGAAAGAAAAGAAGGTCATAGAAGATGAAAAATAAAGATTTATGAGGTAAAATGCAAAAAAAAAAAAAAAAAAAAGGTTATTTTCAAAAGTGAGGATAAAACTTGAACAGATTATCTTAAATATATACGAATTTATTTAGGATCAAAATAAATACAAACCTGTTGAGTAAATTACAAATAAAAAAATGAATCATTATTCATTATTCATGCGACACGAAATGGTGTTTGATATTCTTAAATCAAAACAAAGTATCTGAATTTCATGACATTGTTTTAGTGAACAGTTTTATTATCTATGGAATATCCATGTCTAAAAAGTATTAGTTATTAGTCCCCCTGTAAATTAAAAATAATTTTTCTGTCTCACAAATATTATGATTAATACTTTCGTAATCAAATTCATTTTTTTACATTGCATTATAATATTATTACGTTAATGATTTAAGGTATCATACGACAATCTTTTCCATTCCAGGTGAAATCTGGAAGCCGGAAGTCCAAAAATAAGTTTTTGATCTGTGTACCTTTAACTTATTTTAATACACTTGGACCTATTTGTTTTTACTGCGTTGATTAGTTGCATTAAAAGGATTCTAAATAAGTTCTAACTTCTTCCAAAGTAACAGCGAAAATCTTTAATTGTATTGGTATATAAATAAATGAAAAAATATTAAGGATTTTCGAGCTTGGCTGTGAATGATCTCGGAACTTATAAAAATGTAATCAATCCCTTTTTCCCGAACGTAAAATCATGAACACAAATAAATTTTTTCCTTTTTTGGTCAATTGTATCCTATAATGTGATATGTTTTTCTAATCATGGTTTAAAGTTCGCGACTATTTTTTCGTGTATTTTTTTAACCGTCTTTTTCTCCAAGCAGCACGTGACATCTCTATTTTGTATGATGGATTTTTAATTTACCGAAGGTCATCGAGGGAAATTTAATCTCTTTATTTTTTTGGATATAATCGATATATTTGCAGAAATAGATTTTAAGTTAATACATATTCAAGTCGTAAACATTCATTATCGTCGACCTAGACTAAATTATTATATCATACATTTGTTTCTCAAAGGAAAAAATTGATACGCTTTCTTTGTTTTGAAAAAAAAATAATAATTTAATTTACCCAACAAATATTATATCGTCGGATCTTCATTTGACATCCGAATGTGCTACGCGATACAAATACTACTTTCCGGAATAACCTTTAAAAACGTTGGTTTGTGGGTCATATCATTATCATTTTTTCTTTTTTTGATTTTGATTGTTTTTTCACATTTTTTTCTCATTATTATTGATTTCCCTATTGTTTTGTTTTTACTCTATTCTATTTTATTTTATTTTTATTTTATTATTATTTTTTTTTTTTGCCTTTTTTTTTTTTTTTTTTTTTTTTTAGAAAAAATATATATATATATATATAAAATATCTGAAATCTATAACCGAAAAATGTCCAAATATTAAACTATAGACCATAAAATACATGCGCAAGTAATAATTATAACAATTAGGAATAAAAAATACAAAAACAAGCAAGGAATTAATAAATAAAAAATAATTATATAAAAATAAAAAATGGAATTAAAAAAGAAGGGACATAATAGAAAATAGGATAATTAATATGAATAACTATTAATAGAATTTAAAAGAATAAAAATAAAATCAAAACAAGGAATAAAATAAATAAAATAAATAAATTTAAATATAATAATAATATAACAATAAAAAATGGAAAAAATAATAGAAAATAAGATAAAATATTAAATTACGGATAATATCAAAAAATATTATAGGGAAATACTGCATAAAAGAAATCCTAATACAATATCATACGACTTCGTTTTTGCACAAGGGGTTATATTTCATGAAATCATTATCATCATTGATAATAAAAGGAATCTTCATGCGAAAGTCATCAAGGGAACAAAAAGGGTGAACTAGGATAGGTGCGACGGATGCGGCAGGAGATACCGGATCAATCTCATCATGGTTATTTAATATATATTCAACATTCATGCGAGAATTTTCTTGATTTGATGCGACAGGAGTGGCATTACCTTCGATGTAAGCCAAGATGTTGGGATCAATTGAGCTTTGATCGAATTCATCAGGTAAACATTTTTTCTTTGAGTACCAATAGTTTTTAATTCTATTTTCAGATCTTAATAATCCAAATTTACTCTTCAAAACTTGCCGCAAAATTTTCCAATCAATCCTTCCATTTGACGTCCGATTTTGTAATATCCAATAAACGATATACTGTTGCTCAAATCTGACCCAAGGCCCATGATTAACTAATCAAGCGAAAGGCAAAGAAAAAATTATTTCAATGTAAGAAATCAAGTTGTGCGTCAAAGCGTCAAAAAACCACATTATTTCACTTACGGGCTGGACAAAGAACGTTGCGCCAACTATGATCAATCAAATAATAATAATGAGAATTTTTTTTAAAAAAATCAAAGAAAAGAATAAAGGAAATAATAATTTTGTTAACATACTGATGCCCGATCTGACGCGCGGAGTAATGAGGCAATAATTCGCGACTAATTTTTGCAAAAGGATAACGATGACGAGATAAATTTCTCATGGCTCCTCTGATGATCGAGTTACTCTTAATATATATAAAAAAATGACAAAAAAGGTTTTTAATAATTTATTGAAATAATTTTAGCATTATTGATCTATTATTTTTTATTAAAATACCTTCTCATCAAACAATAGGTTTCTCATTTTTCTTTTTTTTTAAAAAAAAAAAGAGAAGAAAAGAAAAAAAAAGACTAATAGAATATTAAAATTTTGGATATATTATATTTAAATAATTTTTTTCTTTTTTTTTTTTTTGAGAAAGATTCGGTAAAATCTTGGAACGTTTTATATACTATTTATTTCATTGAAAATAATCATGAATGAAATGCCTCAAAATATTTGGATGGGATAGCAAATATTCCCACGCGATACAAGTTAGTCCCATTTACGTTTTGCATGGCAATTCGGGTATCACGTCCATTTTATTTTCATAACATATTTGGAAATAATAATTTAGGTATTAAACGATATTTTGTGTTGAAAGAAATCATATCCTTTTAAAAAAGCAAAAAATACGGTTTGTAAACAAAGATTTTCAGATGGATTTACAGGTTTCTCATTTTTAAGATGGAATTTCTTGATGTTGATGTTGATCATGAAATTACTGATTAAAATTTTCCTTTTTTTCTTTTGATTTAAGGTACCTTCATCTTAATGTGTGACCCATTTATGGTCATAATCACGGATTACTTAATCACACATACCTATAAATATAACACGCTTTCTTCCATTACCTTTATTGTATAAATTACATTTTCCTTTTTCATGATTTTTTACTTAAAATACATTCTAAAGTTCTATAGAAAAGTGAGCTTGCTTACAATCAAATTTAGATATCGTTGAAAGGACGAGACACACGTAGTACACGTTTAGGGGATTTGAGATTTATAACATTCGAATTATACAAGATTTATCATTTAAAAAATCAAAAGATCTAATGTGAACCTCGAAATTAAATAGGTACAAAAATGGGTCTTATTCAAATGAGGTTCATTTGGTTCTATCCAAAATAAGCATAGTGACGTTTCTAAATCAAGTACCGGCTCAAGAGGTGAAAGGAGGGAGGGAGTGAGATTCTTGTTTGAACATCATGTAACATCATAAAGTTGTCCATTTCTTATAGAACAAATTTTTTTTATAATCGTACGAAATGCTTGGCTTTTTACAATTTAAAAATTTACAATCAATTAAGAAATAAAATGTTATCGCATGAATGAATTTATCTCGATTAATTTTTAATAAATTGAAATTATATGTTTTAGATACGTTTTCTTGCATGAATTACAGGAGGTGTTGAGCCTAATGCTCTTTTCATGAAGGAAGGTTCGCTGCTTGCGCCGCTGTATGCACAGTACAGTATATTGAGGAATTGATTCTTATATACAAATTAATTAATAAAAAAAAATTTCAAAAAAAGAAAAATAAAATTTACGACGGTCAAGTTCACTCTTTATACGATGTTTAGTATACAAGATATTAATAAGGATCAAAAATTCGTTTAACGCGAACTCTTTATTCAAAGAGCCTCTTTGATCTATTACCAATTTGCTCATGCTTAAAGGGTCGATTTTTGAAAGGATGAATGCCCACGTGTAACGAAAGATGTTCCAAATTCTTATAAACAAAGACGTCATAAAGGGAACAAAGGAGAAGATCGATCCTTTTTTTTTCTCCTTAAAATTCGATCGTCAAATACGTTACTGTAAACATTCATTGTTACATTTGCGACACATGGCAAAAGTTTAAAAATGAAATTGATAGAATATACTTTTAAATGCAAAAAGAAAACGAAACATTGCGATAATTTACATGACAAAAATGAAGTGATCAAAAAAAAAAGTATAACATTAATGCAAGCATTATTAATAAAAAAAGTGAAAAAATTTTATTAAATTTAAAAATCATAAAGTGATAAAATTTCTTGTCATTTGTTCAACATTAATATGCTGGCACAAGTTTTTGTATAAAATTGTAGAACGAGTTTAGGGATGTGGTATAATTATTGTTATCATAATTTTCGTTGGATGGATCATAAAGATAAATTTCATCCTGCACCTCGGCTCTAGCTTCCCGTGCAAGTTGTCTTTGCTTTGAATTCCAAACATTTTTCATGTCATTAAGCGAAAATTTACCGGGATCCTTTTTTATTTTAGTTTTAATAGATTTCCATTTAATGTCCCGATTTGTTACCAGATAATCTTTAGCAGAGTTATAAATGATCTCCTTATCATTGTCAGTGAAAAGGTCATTGTTGACTTGAAAAAAAAAAAATGGAATAAAGAAATTAATCTAAGCATTTTTAAAAAGAGCTTTAAAATAGGTACAATTACTTACTTTGTGAATCTTGTGTGTTCATCCGACTAAAAATATACGACACGAGTAGGTTAGAATTTATAATTTTTTTGCGATTGATTGAAAAGCATTTAACTCACATAGATGGTATTATCTTACTAAAGCTTGAAAATGAACTTTTGTGTTCTACCATGATTTTTATCGTCGTTGAAATCAAATTTCTAAGATTTAATAAATTTTCTTTAAAATTATGCTTGAAAGAGAAAAAGGGTTCTCCGGTTCTTTTATAAAGTCGCGTCCTAGTTTATTATAACTTGTTTTGTGTTATAATGTCCATTGATTCTCGCCAATCCAATCCGGTAAATTAAGTCGATTGTCGATTATATGATAATCTATTTATTTATATTACTATTTGTGTAGATTTTTTTATTTATTAAGTTTTATGATGTAAATTATATTAAAAAGTGAATGTCCTGTTAAAAAAATTTTTTTTTTTTTGATCCAA
Organism: Funneliformis geosporum; assembly: GCA_946474995.1. NCBI lineage: Eukaryota > Fungi > Glomeromycota > Glomeromycetes > Glomerales > Glomeraceae > Funneliformis > Funneliformis geosporum. Next base: position 21,920 of record CAMKVN010000385.1, on the reverse strand, counting down.
ATCGTAATTATTTTAGTTTTGATTGTCCAATTTTCTGGTTTAGCTAAATAAATGATAATTTAAATGGTTTAAAATGGTTGGTATTTTGAAATTTTTTTTGATCCAATCGGTTATTATTTAATATTTTATTTTGTGTAATATAATCCAATTATTTTATCTCATGTTTATTATATTTATCGATCCCATGAAAAAATGAAATTAGCTAATCTATTTGCATAAGGACCCTGCCTTCGATCCCAAGTAATCCAAATGAAAACACTGGTCATATGGCTTTCCCATTAACAACACATTGGATTACCAACTTGTGCCACTTTCATTGTTGACTTAAATAAACTATTGTATACAAATTTGATGGTGACACTTTATAATATTATTTCACAAATTAAATCAATGCGAAGTGAATTGAGATTCAATGTTTCAAAATATAAATATACTACATTAAAATACAAATCCACAATCATTGTAACAAAAGGAAAAGGTCGGTCTTGAAATGTGAAATTCCAGCCATATTTATACCAAAATTAGCCACCGAATTTTAACCAACTGTAAAATACTGTATAACATTGATCATACGAGCCGCAGGTTCAAGATTCAATGTTTTGTACATTGTTAAACAAATTCTAGTATTTTTTCAGATTATTAAGGTTCGCATCACCATGAAGCTATTGCTGATATTGCTGATTGTGTATACTTTTTTCATTTCCCCCTTTTTTTAACAGAGTATGTTAAGTATGTTAAATATTGGTAAATGTTGATTAAAATAAATGAATAAATAAGTAAAAATAAATTGAAATATACATTAAAGTATCATAATAAATATACATATGTAATAACCGCATAAATAATCAAAAATATATTATTGGTTCCCATCCAAACGAGTGTCGAATAAAATGCGGCGAAAAAAAATAATATTATAATCGGTTAAATATCGTTCCATGAAAATCCGAATAACTCAAAAGATATTCGGAAAATTAAATTGTGGAGGATCAGGTTCGGGTTCTAAAACCGCAGGTGGGATTGAATTCTGTTGTTTTATTCTTTTTATTCGTTCTGTTTCATCTAGTTGTCTCTTTCTTGGGTACCAAAAATTCTTGATTTGGTTTTCAGAGCGTAAGTTACCAAATTGTTTTTTTATTACAGGAATTAATTTTGTCAAGGAGATGACACCGTCTTGTCTTTGATTTTCTTCAGCCCATTTAACGATAAAATCTTTCTCGTCATTACTTAAAGGAACTTTACAAAGATTTGGTTTGAGACTATTTTCCCAATGATGCTGAATTTGTTTGGAAGTGTAGGGTTTCTTTCTGGGAATTTCTTTAGAAAGTTCCTTAGCAATAATCGCATAACAACGCTTGCTTTGATATTTCAGCTCTTCCATACGTCTTAAAATAAACCTTTCACTATCCTTGTCAAAGATACTAAGTTTCATCGTAATCTTGTTTTGTTTTATAAAAAAAAAATTGTTATATCAATAATAAGAAAAGAACGTAGGTAAGAAATTTGGGGTGTTTTATTATATTTTACGTATCACCAAATTTAACGGTTATTAATATGATTACCAAATCATTTCAATCGGGAATTTCTGACTAAGATAAAGTTAATGAGTTTTATGAGCAAATCTTCTGCATAAACAAATATTTTAGGTTGATTTGGAAACGGACTTGATTCGACTTTCATTTAGAAATGTTTCACCAAAAATTAATAATACCAAATTTTGGTTTAAGGCTTGTTCGTCTTAAAAAGAATGAATCTCTGACAATTTTTAGAAAATTCAAATGAAAAGAAAATAACCATGATTTTAAAATTATTATACACAAAACGCTTCCATGTTTCTAAACGAACTTTCTTGTTGTTCTAGTAAAGAAACTGAATCATTCCAAATATACTGTGGAAATGTAAATTTGTGTCACGTTGTTCAATAACGGATGTTTCATAAATAGCTTACATATTATACATATATATATATACAAAAAGATTTCAACACAAAAAAAAATGTGCAAATCCCATATACAAAAAAATGGTAGGAAAAAATTTTTTTGTCTTTTCATATACATGGTGAGTTTAATCTCGTGATTGAGGTTTACTATATATTCAAAAACATTCAAAAACATAATGAGATGATCGACAATTGTACGCCTAATCCATCAATCTTAATCTCAATGACGCAAAAATTGCTTCAAAATATCGGAAAGCACCTGTTAGTGATTGTTTTAACCCATTAACTAAATATTTCATCCATTTCATGTAGTAGCTTTACTTTCAAAACGTCATAGTGAAAAAATTGTTGGTAATGATTGATGTTCACATGTCTTTACTCGTATTAAGTTCATATACTGTAATCAATGATTGAAATTGGTTTGCCAAGTTAGCTATAGATTATTATTAACTTCTTATTCATTTGCATTGGAATGCGACCCTACAAAATAAAAGGTCACGTAACTTTTAAATGCAATAAAGTGCGAGATAATTTTACAAACCGTAAAGCGATAAATCCGATAACCTGTTTTACATTAAATATGCTGACGCAAGTTTTTGTATCAAATTGGGAATAGATTTCCATTGAATTGTCTAGATAATCTTTAGCCGAATTATCTTCCCATCATTAATGAAATTGGTTTATTTTTAATTCGGAAAAAAAATTTTTTTTAATTTTTTTTTTTTTTTGCATTTTTGGTAGGAAAACCATTTTATTAACTTACAAGATATTCATTCAAACTTGCAAATTAAATTTTATGTTTTTTACCGTCGTTGAAATGAAATCTAAAATTTAATTGTTTTTTCAAACTTTATGCTTAAGGAAAACGGTTTCTCTGGTTCCTTTTATAAAGTCGCGTTCCTAGTATATTTATTATACATGTTTGTTAATTGTTATAATTTCCATTCATTCTTGCTACGCGATTACATTTTAATCCGGGATTTAACTTTCATGATAAAGTTGGCATCTATTATATTACCATGCTGTAGATATTAAAATTTTATCTCATACATAGCTAATTTTTTAATTCTACATATGATAAAGCGAATTTTTTTGATGGTGAATAAAGCTCATATTATTTTGCATAGCTTACCTCTGCCAATTAATTTAAAGAAAAAAGTTGAAACCGAGGAACAAATTATAAAATTAGTCAAATCACAATCAATTGCTGTAAATGATAGATTTATCCAACGTGATAAAGTGTCCCATTTTAAACTATATATATACAGTATGGAGGACAAACATTTTTAGCACGACTGCGCCAAATCACGTGAAAGAGAAAGATAAGAAAATTTAATAGGGTATACAATTTTTCTAATTATAAGCTTACATCTTCTCATCGACCCAACTAAAATATTAATAATATCCTGAGGAACATTTGACCATTCCTCCTTCATAAAACTCTCCAAATCCCCTATATTTTGTGGCTGCCGCATCTCAACGATCCTCTTAACAATTGCCCGTAAATTTTCTATGGGTTCAAGTCAGGACTGTTGGAGGTCAATCCTAATGGTCGGGAATTTCTCTAGCAGGAATTCCTTTGCTACTATATATGGCTTGTATGTTTAGGTTTATTGTCCAGTCATATTTTCTCAGAAGCAGTAAGGCTGGTTTACTCTGATCACAAAATCCATCCCATGCATTAATTCTTGTCTGGTTTTGGAATGTGACGAACTGGCTGTTGACACTTACATATATCAATATTACACAGGATAACTAAATAGTTTATTCTGAAACAACTGTGACTACAGTCATCATTCATATGTTTTTGGGCATATTCTATTTGTACTTATGCAACCTTGTAAACATTGGGGTCAATGGGACATTTCTTGTCATAACCTAATGCCCAAAAATCGTTCTATAGGACACATTTGCACCCCTTAGCGAATCAGGATGCTATAATTTTGAATTCTCTGAAGAGATTTTTTTCGGACGACCAGAGCGTTTTGGTGGGCGGTGCTTCCAGTCTTTTCCAACTTAGCCAGGTTAGGTATATTTGTTCATTGTTGTATTTCACCAAACTCCCTAATCTCAGAATTCAAATGTTGAATTGATTGAGACTGCGTAGCCTTGTTGTTAGTTGATGCGTCTTTTTAATTTTGTCGCAAATCGTCCAGTAAGTACTCCGTTATTTTTATTATTAAATGGATACTTTGTTATTTTTTTTTCCGAGATATATTTATTAATAATTACTAAAATTTTCATTTGGACGTCGATGATCACATGATTCGATATCAGAATTTTATCTTCTCTCAAAATAAACGGGATTCCTTAACATATACCCCGGGTATCTCTTTATCTTACATATGATTGGGTCAAAAAATGCAAGATTTAGTGTAACATTTGTCTTGGAAAATTTTTTTTCGCTCTTTGAAGAATATTATACTTTAAATATCAAGAAATTTAATACAAAGATCGTTTTTAAACATTAAATAATTTATATTTCAATAAAAAAGAATATTTTATTTTTAATTTCGTATTAAAAAACACAATTTATATCATTACAAAAAATATCAATAGCTTCGCAAATATTCAAGCTATCTTAATACAAATTAATATCTGAGTAATTTCATACTTGCTGAACGATTTTTCTTAGTCTCCTAAGACAAGTTTCATTTAAATATTTTTAGATATAAAAGATATAAAAAGAAAGAGAGGAAAGCGTATAACAGATAAACAAATAAATCAGTGACGTAGGGAGTGAGAACCAGGTTTAATTATTTTATTAGTAAATATCACGTGATAGTGAATATTTTTAGTGGAGTTATTCGGAACTACAAAAAAAAATTGTTTTAAAACAAATTATTTTTCGGCAATTGTAGCAAATAATTGCATATAGTTGTAGGTAAATCCAGATTTAAAATTCACGCAATTTAATTTAAAAACATTGAACAAAAATTTATTCTTGTTGCTCGTGAATTCCCTAAATAAATCTGTATTAAAGTTCGTTAGATTAAAAAGTAATAAATCACCATATCATTATGTTGAAGTTTTTTTTTAAATTGCGTAGGATCAAGATTGGGTTCTTAAACTGTAAATTTGTCTTTTGATTTCTGCAAGATGTGGATACCAAAAATTCTTGATTTTGTTTTCGGAGAGTATAAGTTACCAAATTGTTCTTTATCACAGGAATTATTTTATTTAATGATAAAGTCTTTCTTGTTATATTATTTAAAGGAACTTTACAAGAACTGGTTTGATATTTATTTTCCCAATTTATTAAGAATCGTAGGGTTTCTAAGAAGCTCTGTAGAACACTCACTGGAAATTATCGCATAACAAGGGCCTTCTTCCATACTTCTTAAAATAAAACTTTCGTAATATTATTCTTTCTTGTTTTATTTAAAATAAAATTTTAAGATTTTGTTTTATTAATTTGAAAAGAAAGTAAGGTAATTTTATAATATTTTGCAAATTAGTCATTCAATAATGAGCTTCATATCATTTATTTTGAAGCGTTTCACCAATAATTAATATTACCAAATTTGATTTATAAAAAGAATTTCTGAACATACAATTGATTCTTACACAGAATTCCATCTTGTAAATAAAAAACTTTCTTATTATTCTTATAAGAAAACTTAATTTTGATTGTAATTTGACTAATTTTATCATTGACGCCTATATATTTATTTATTATAAATAGGTTCATTGGTTTCACCATTTTTTTTCGGTGAGAACATAAAATAAGCTTTTTTAAGCATCAAAAAATATAGTTATTTTAATTTTTCATTTCCAACTTTTGATATAATTAGCTAATCGATTGAAATAATAAATAAATATGAGATAATATTTGAATATTCACAAAAAGGTAAAATAAGATTAATATTGCAAAATTATCATTTAAGAATTAATGGACATTATTACAATAAAAAACATGTTTTGTTCTCAAACATATATAACGTTTGGAAAAAATAATTAAATCTTAGAAATTTATTTCAACGACGATAGAAATCATGGTAGAACATAAAAATTCATTTTTAAGCTTTAGTAAGATCATACCATCTATGTGAGTCAAATGCTTTTCAATCAATTGCAAAAAAATATAAATTCTTTTTAAAAAAGTAAGATTAATAACCTATTCGTGTCGTAAATTTATAGTCGGATGAACACACAAAATGCACAAAGTAAGTAATTGTACCTATTTTAAAGTTCTTTTTAAAAATGCTTAGATTAATTTCTTTATTCCATTTTTTTTTTCAAGTCAACAATGAAAGATTATCTGGTAACAAATCGGAACATTGAATGGAAATCTATTAAAACTAAAATAAAAAAGGATCCCGGTAAATTTTCGCTTAATGACATGAAAAATGTTTGGAATTCAAAGCAAAGACAACTTGCACGGGAAGCTAGAGCCGAGGTGCAGGATGAAATTTATCTTTATGATCCATCCAACGAAAATTATGAAAATTATGATAAAAATAATTATACCACATTCCTAAACTCGTTCTACAATTTTATACAAAAACTTGTGCCAGCATATTAATGTTGAACAAATGGCAAGAAATTTTATCACTTTATGATTTTTAAATTTTCTAGCACTTACTTTACTAATAATCCTTACAATTCATTACATTAAAAGTTACATGTTATCGTTTATTTGTAGTCCGGCATGATTATGTAAATGACATGCAAAAGTTGGACTTGAAAGAAAAGTTAATGACTAGAATAGATTATCAAATTTCATAATTGTAATGAGGTTTTAAAAGCATATATTGGTACGTTTCATACTAAATTTTGTTCGTGTTTCGTTATTATAAAAAAATAAAAATATTATTATTATTCATATTTACACAAAACGCTTCCATGTTTCTAATGAACTTTCTTGTAAAGAATCAAGCCTTTTAATCCAAACTAATTAGGGGAATTTTTTTGGTATATAAAAAACCGGTATGGTACGAATCGTTTGACCGATCACCATACTAGTCAAACGATTCGTTACCGTACATATATACCCTTAATTTTCAATCTAAGATTTGACGCAAAAGAGTTTTTACCTATAAGTTTTAAAAGCCGTATTGAAAAACGTAAACCGGCAATAGATAAGTAAATTTTTCATTGGTTTAGTATAAGTTTTTTAATTTATAAAAAACTTTTATAAAAAAAAATAAACTTAATTTTTTTTTTTTTTTTTTTTTTTTTTTTTTTTTTTTGATGTGGCTCTGCCAACTATTTTATTGAGATTATAGATTTTTCTAAAGAAAATAAAAGAATTACAAGTAATGAAAACAAAACAAAATAAAAACTATCTAATAATCTAGACTAAACGTTAGCTACCTCACAATAATAGAATATGAGAACATACCTATTCATCTAGGTTGACCTATCATTATCAATTCCTTCCTTTAAACCAAAGGAACTAGTTCAATGACTACTAAATTCATCAAGAAAAAAAAAAGAACATATCAAAACTGATTTAAAAATCCATCCACCTATATCCATATGTAAGAGCAAGTTGAATCCATAACTTCCAAATCCTAGATGGTATTATACTTTGATTATGAAATAACTGTTTACATTTATTCTTCATACATTTTATGTCAGAAGTGATACATTTTGATATTTCTTTGGCATTCATTAAAATACAATGATATGACCAAATTCTGTAAATAATTTCTCATAAAGAGATTGTAAACTATTATCTATTAGTTATAATAATATTATCTGTAGAAATTTCCTTCCTTTAAATTCAGTAGTATGAATATAAATTAAGAAGACTCTTAATTTAATATTGTCTTTTAAATATAAGTCAACATAAATATATCAATCATTATCCAAGAATTGTTTTACAATATATTTTGATCAAGATTTACTGATAATAAGGCCAACACCTATTAATTTATTAATGATAGAACTCCAAAATGTAATATAATTAAAATTAGAAGAACATCTGAATACCTAAGAAGATTGATACTAAGTTTTAGATGGAACAATATCATTAGTATTCTTTTAATAAAAAGGTATCTAGAATCTTGCTATTTTTGATATCATTATGAAAAGAATAAATATTATATATAGAAATATAAGGGTATTTCTATTTAAAATTATATTTTTATTATCACTATTTAACTTTTCTAAATCATTATCTATGGTGAGAATGAAGTAATCATATAATAAATGTAAAATATAAGAAGAGAAATCATTAATATTTATTGTTAGATAACTATTATTATTTGATATAATTATGAAGAACATATTAGGTATAGAATTATCATTTAATATGTTAATCAATAAGAAACATAAAAGAGGGTATATCTAATAAAATAACCTACCTATATTGTATACAAATTGTTCAATTTGTTAAAAATGATGTCTATCTGTTTCTTTTATACTGTAATAATAGCAGCTTATTAATAATATTAATTAAGTCAGATTTTCGAAATACTACTAATAAAGAAAAGGAATTATCACTTAAAGATCTAGCAATACAAGATTTTTTATTAGATATATCTTGTGAATTTAATAAAATAAGAGAAAAGTGTGAAATATTCATAATTGATTCTTTTTTTTTTATTAACAATAAGTATAATAGATACTAGATTAGCTATTGGAGAAGAGATTTAAAGAATTTAAAAAGTTTCCAATTTAGCAATTCTTGCATTTAGATCATTTATATTTTTTCTTATATTTATGAGAATATTAAGAATTTGATCCAATTTAATATTGATATTATTATTAGGATTATGAATAGAATCATCAATAGTTAGTTTAATGATATCTTTAGAATAGTGATGGCAAATTATAAGGTCTTTTGACTTGAAATTTATAATAACAATAAGGTCATTTGAGGCCATTTGAGGTTATTTCAAAGTCTTTTCAAGATCTTTTGCCAACCCTGCCTTAGAAAGCAGTGGTAAAGAAATATTCTTATTTTTAATTACATTAAAATATGGTTTAGAAGTATAATTTGAAGTATAATTGAAATTGACAAATTTTGAAACCAGATTTAAATTTATTATAAAGTCTTTATATAAAGTTATTTTAAATGTTAGATTTTGGTTTTTATTATTCTTCATCATTTTTATATAATAGATTTTTGTAAAAAGAATATTTTATGACAAAATACTCTGGATCATTACACTTATGACAACTTTATCATATTTTCAATATCCTTGGATAAAGTATACTCAGCTAAATTAACTTGTATATTTCATGAAATAAGTCAGATATGATGTTTGGTAAGTCTTGTAATTTTTGCTATTAAATTTTGAGCAATATACATATAAACACATTGAATATGATGCTAACTAACTTCTTTTCCATTTATTATAATCTCTCTAACATTTTGTTTGGCCTTGACCTTTTCCAATATGACTTTTTGAAAGATTATTTTAAAATTTTTTGAAAATATATGTAGAGTTACTGATAAAAATATGATATACTAGTAATTGGATTTATTGTTTTATAATTCATCTAATAAATCTAAGCATTATAAAAAGTCTAATATTGCTACTTTCATTCTTCTTTATTAAATAAAATTGTAACATCAAAGATTATACTTCAGAATAAAGATAGTTTCTATAATTATTTTTAAAATTTTAACTAGTTGCAACTTAAGTTGCAACACTTTGAGTTGCAACATTTTATGAATTTTTATATTAAAATAAATTTACAAGGAATTGCAATTTATCAAGTTACACTTCTTAATTATGGGTCAATCTTTACTTCAGAATCAATTTTGTTTAATAGGCATTGATTGTTTTAATAGTTTTCGATCAACTTAAAATTTATTAAAAAGAATAAATCTAATAATTATACTATAAACTTGCTACAATTAAGACTTTTTGTTATAATTTTTACATGTTTTATAATTATTTTTTTAGTATCAACTTCAATAATATTCTCTAAAGACTATGAAAAACCTACTAGTCAAAACTTTATATGATTTCTATTTCTCCAACACTGTCATAAATAGACATGTAAATATAAATGCTAATATATTCAAGATTAGCCACAAGTTAAAAAAGTATTTTATTAATTTTATATGCAATAAGATTATTAATTCTATAATATACTATTAGATATGCAAAGTTACAAGTAACTGAATACCAAATAATTTAATGTACATATGTTGCTAAACCTTACTTATGATCTTTTAGATTAAGTAGTTACTTGTATTCTTCCTTTACAGTTCTTTTTCATATTGTATTATAAATGATTGTAATTCTTATTTTTCATTGTAAAATCCAAATATCTAATATAATAATTATTCCGTTGACTCTAAAGTAAACCTATTAATATTAAATAAGAAAGTACAGATTTTTTTCTTAAATAAATATTTTATAAACAAAATTAACCTTTTTATATTTTAAAGGAATTATAAGAGAAAAATCCAATTTGACCATGATTAGCAATATTTTCTACAACTATTTTTTCTAGTATATATATAGTATGCATTTTTATTTTACTCTTCTAAGTGGTATTAGCTTTTATTTATATAGCTTTTTATAGTAAATATTAAAGGCAATTGCATAATGTCTTTTATTGTTTTATAAGCAATATAACCTGCTTGACTATATATAGAAATAACCTATTGTAAAAATCTAAAAAATTAAAATAAATTATTACATAATTTTTTATTTAATTATTTTTTCTTTTATACTTATATTGGATAGTATTTAACTTTATTTGCTTTTTCACTTTTAATCTTAATTAATTTTCAAAACATTAGATTAAAGAAAAAGATTAATTTTATTTATAATATCACAAGCTACTTTTTTAGTTATTTAATCCAATTCATCTGATACTTTTTTTTCTTCTTCTTATACTCTTTATTAAAGTTGAACTTGTAAGACATGTATAATTTATTTCTGATTTGCAATTTTCTTTAAAAGATTATATTAATATTAATTTTATTCTTAAATTTGTATTTTTAATCATAAGTAATTACCTTTTTTTGAAATTGAATTTTTTTAACTAAAATTTTTTGAGAAGTATAAGTAATTTAATAGTATCCTAAGAATTTCAATTTTGATTTTTATTAATATATTTTTCAATTTTTGATAATTTTTATATATATTTGCATTAGTTACTAATAAAATACAATTATTTTTTTGTATGTTTCATCAGATTAACTTTTATTTTTTAGGATTGCAAAAGGTTTATAGATATTATCAGAATTTTTTTAGATGAATACCTCAGAGCTGAACTACATTTTCAAAATCTAAAATATAATTTTTTAAAAAATTAATTAAAATTAATATTACATTTCTTATTTCTTATTAATATTAAACCTTATATTACTTTTGAACTTTTATCTAGTATATATCTTTGCTTTTAATACATAATTAATTATCTTTTCTATTTCTGATAAAGTTCTTTCAATTGCAGTTTTTGTTGCTACTCTATCAATTTTTTTGATAATTTTTCTAAGATGTATAATTCATAAGAAATTAAAATTTTTTGCTATTTAAAAATTAAATTTTTCATTATCCTTTATTCTTTTCCAAAAATGTGATACTTATTCTATTAATAATTTCTTTTAATCTTACATCAAAAAACTCTTGTTTTGAATTTATATTTTTTTTTTGATTAACAACAATGTAACTTTTGTTATAGTTGCAGAGTTATGATTTTTTTAATATGAAATTGATTTTGTTCTTAATATTGAAAATAATTTAAAATCAGAAGTATTTGGTTAAAAGAAAACTGTAGCTAATGCTGATCATTCACCACCAAATATTTTTTACTTTAAGTAACTTAAACTAAGAGGCAAAAGAATTAAATTTTTCACCACTTTTTTTATCAAAATGATAAAAAATCTTATCCTGTTTATTATAAACTAAAAGCTTTTTTTTCTATATATAGTGTTTTTTTACAAAAAAAAATAAACTGTTTTGCCATTAAATTCTGGCCTAAGATGGTATAATTCTTGAAGGGCTTCAGGATGCTTATTTTTTTTTTTAATATTTGAGAGTTGGAATGATCACTCAATACTCATTTCTAAAATATAAAAAGACTTTTAAATTAACTTACTTAGAAAAATGGCATTAAATTTATTTTACTTACCATAATTACTGTATAATAAAAATAGCTGATGGTGTTTTTTTTTTCTCCGAAGATGTTAAATAAATTTTTAACGACTTAACATAATAATGAACTAATTGGCACCACAGGTTTTATATCTCGTGACTTGATTGTTACTGGCAACGTTGGAAACTTCCAATAAAAACCTATTGGCGAATAGGCTAATTGGGGTTAATATTAAATTGCGAAAAATCAAGATTGGATTCTTGAACTAATAAGTTTGTCTTTGAATTCTGCAAGATGTGGATACCAACTTTTTGATTTTGGTCTTTCGGAGAATAAATTACCAAATTGATCATTTTACATAGGAATTATTTTTTCCAGCCCCATTTAATTACTTAAAGGAAATTTACAAATATTAGGTTTGAGATTATTTTTCCAATATATTTTGAAAATATAGGTTTCTTCCTAGGAAGCTCTATAGAAAAAATCCTGGTAATCTTCGCATAACATCCATTGCCTTAAAATAAATTTTCGCTAAGATACTGAGTTTCATTGTAATCTTGTTTGATTTATAAAATTAAAATTTTATGGTTTCGTTTTTTATTAATATGAAAAGAAAGTAGGCTAAAAGTTTTGGTATTTATAATATTTTACAAAATAACTTTGTATTAAATTTCCGACTAAAATTCTAAGATAATTGCAATCTTCATTTTGAAAGCTTTCATATCATTCATATTACGTTTCACCAAATGAATACCAGATTTTGGTTTTAAGCTTTGTTCTCTATAAATAGAATTTTTGACAACTTAGAAAATTCAAATAGAAAATAAACCTACATATCCTTTGAACTTATTTTACACAAGAAGTTTCAAAACGGGCTTTTTATTAAGTTGTAAAGAATTTTAAATAATTTCAAATACTTGGAAAATGTAATTCTGTGCCACGTCAACATAAAATTCATACAATCATCGAAAATAAATCGCAAACACATTCAAACAAACAATGTCTTTGTCAAAATACATGGTTGAGATTAATCTTATGCCGAAACTTGATTGAGGGTTATTATGAAATTTAAACATCTCTTAATATGCGTTGAAGTTTTGACGCAATTACTTTAATCACATAGTGAAAGGTGCTTTTACTGATGATATCTTGGATCTAAAGCGTTACTAAGGGGAGGATCTGAAATTATGTCATTTTAAAAGGTGAAAGGGTTCAAATTACGTTCCACTACATTTCTTAAAATGGATGATTATTAGAGGAAGAGGGTCTAATGTATCATATATGTTCAGCTAATTAGCACAAAATAAAAATCGGAATGTTCATCTCCATGTGACTTATAATAGACAGCGACCTTTTTATTGAAAATAAAATGATGATTTCGAAGTTAAAGTTCATTTATATGGGACAAAGCATTGAAAGTTCAAATTTATATTTATCAATATTTTTTTTCTTTTCATGTTTACAATTATTACAAGTAATTTTTGTTCTGTCAATAAAGCATAAAATTATTTAAAATGAACTCGTACGTTCAAAATCATTTTTAGGGGATTCATTTTAAGGATCCTCGAATTATTGAAATCGTTGTCCGACCCGACCGGTACCACATCAATGGATAGGTTTTCGATTATTTTATTTCTATTTTTAATCATCATAAAAAATATTTTCATTATGTTAATATTTTTGATTGTCAAATTTATCATGTTGTATAATTACTACATTCGATATTTCATTATCATCGTACTACCATATGAGACCGCAATATTTTTAATAAATACTCTACAATTAATTTTCTTTTCCCTCTTTTTAACTTATCAATTGCGAAAAACAAATTTATTATAACAACTATATTATTATTTATTACTTTTTCATTTTACATTATTTTCTTTTTTTTTTTTTAGAATCTTATCCATCGAGGAAAGAAATATAAGAAATATAATCATGCATATATGATACAATGAAATTAAAACAAATAAGACGAACTATGCTAATACATAAATATATATATAATATCTATCGTTGGAACATTTTGGGATCAAATACAGGTTTCTTTTGAATCAAGATAAATAGACGGAAGCGTTAATGAATGATCAAAAGGAGTGTGTGTAATTGATGCCATGACATTATTATTATGATTATAAGAAGATTCCATACTCTTTAAAGAAAATAATTCCAATGAAGGCATAATATCAAAATCAATAGAGGGACCAGAGCATGTCATAATCACGTCATCATCGAAATCATCTTTGGGAGAGGGAGCAGCGCATGTCATAGTCACATCATCGTCGAATTCGAATTCATCAGAGGTGAATGTTGTATTCACATCATCATCAGTAGGTAGGTCGGAAGTTCTTTGTTTATCTAATCGCCGTTTGTTTGAGTAATAATAATTTTTGATTTTATTATCGGATTTTAAACAGTGAAATTCCTTTTCCATTTCCAGACGTAATTTCTGCCATTTAATTTTTCCATCTGGTGTCATATTACATCGAATCCAATCTTTAATAAACCTCTTTTCTTCTTCCTTTAGCGCGCAATGACATACTAAAACAAAAATGCTTTATTTAATTAAAGAAAAGTTGTAATTAAAAAAGGTATATCATTTTCTATTTGCTTACATGCAGGGTCAAGAGCGTTGAGATAATGGTTACGAATTTGTTTAGCGGTAAATCGAGAGGAAAATTCTGTTTCAATCCTTTTATATCGACCATGAACGACTCCAGTTCGTTCCATTTCTTTTATGCAAGCAAGAATTACCTCATCATCCTTTTAAAAATAAAAAAGAATGAAAATTAAATGAAAAGAATTATTAAATTTCTTTAAATAATAAGTAGATAAAAAAGGTTTTATAAATGTTTCTTACATCTCCACTGAACAACCATTGGCGATTCATATCAGTAAAATTCTTTTAAATTAATAAATGTAAATAGGTATGAAAATTTGTTTTTTTTTGAAAACAATGAAATTGTAAAATTCTAAAAAGTTACTATTTATACAGAACAAATCTATTTAATATATATGAGCATTCAATGAAATTACTTACATCTCAATAATAATGTGAAATGGGTTTACTTTAAAATATTATTTTTAAATCGATTAATACACTAACCAGCATTAAAAGAGGATTGTTTACATTGTGAACGATGGACAACTCTAAATATTTGAGGTTTCCTATAATGTAACGATGAAAGGTTGATTGATTAAATCAAATAAAGCCACATCAATATATGTGTTAATGCTCCCAATTAAAGCAATTGCAAAGAATTAAACGTTAAATATTTATAAGGGTAACTCTTTGATCTATTTACATATTTGTTAATCCTTATAAAGATCAGTTGAATGTTATATTTACAATAAATTAATTATATAAACGTAATTGTAAAATTCATACGATTGTTGTAATGTAAATTATTATATTGTACTCGGATCGTCATTGACAAAAAGGGAGCAGTACATTTTATAGATATGTCTATAAATTTAATATTACTTTCTCCAAATTGGGCCAAAAAAAAAGAACGATCATTTTTTCCCAGATCAGATGATTCCTAATATTTTTCGAAATATAGTGTAAATTCTCAATTTTTTTACTGTAAACGATCAAAGATACTTTTTTATTTTATATACACTATTATAAACTTAACGCTTCTTTGTTACATTCCCTTATTCGGATATTTTTTTTTTTGAATGGATCTCATTTATCATATCCATTTATAACCATGAAGTTACACGAAAACCAATCCAATGTATTTGAACATTTTCGGTATAGGTTCATTTTATCGTTGAACCTTTTATTCAATTTACAATTGGATTCTAAATTTTAATTTTAATTTTTTTTAAAAAAAGGTAATGTACAGTACAAAAATTAAATTACATTTGAAATTCAATTTTGATTATGGTAATTATAAACTTTGAAGATAATGAATATAATGCAAATAAAATCGGAGAAATTTTTGGTGAAAACTTCGCTATTAGAGATGTTATAATATTTATGTAATTTTTTGAATAAATTATGATTTTTGTGTTATTATCTTCATGTTCATGATAGTGATGTTTTTCTTCTTTCACTTCTTTACATTGCAATTCTTCATATTGTACTTCTTCATCTTTCACTTCTTTATATTGCAATTCTTCATTTTTCACTTCTTCATATTGCAATTCTTTAATTTTCACTTCTTCATATTGCGATTCTTCATCTTTCACTTCTTCATATTGCAATTTTTCATCTTTCACTTCTTTATATTGCAATTTTTCATCTTTCACTTCTTTATATTGCAATTTTTCATCTTTCACTTCTTCATATTGCAATTTTTCATATTGCACTCCTTCATCTTGAGATTCAGCTCTAGATTCCCGCAAAAGTTGGTTTTGTTTTATATACCAAAAATTTTTAAGATCATTTTGCGAACAATATATTTCCAATTCTTTTTGCATTATATTTTGTAAAAGTTTCCATTTAATTGTATGAGATGTTTCTAATTGCCCATGAACCCATTCACAAATAAAATCTTTTTCTTCGTTAGAGAAATTAACATGATCGTTATTGAATCCGAGTTTTTTGCATTGTTGGATGTTCAATAACAGATCCCTCATCTAAAAAAAAAAATTAAGATAAAATGATTGTTAAATAAATTCCTTCATTAAAATAAAAAATTTTTTTTTTAAAAAAGCTAGTATAAATAACTTAACGTACGTATTTGAACGCTTTTTTATTTGACCTTATAATAGTGGTAAAGGAAGATAACATATTGATTAAAAGTGATTGAACTTTATATTTAAGAAAGTAAAAAAAAAGTTGAAGAAATCTACTAAATCCTGACACTTTATATACTTTACTTATATGAAAAAAAAATGATCAATCTAATCACAAATTGGATTGGACGTTGATCAATTGTTTATTCATTTGGATTGGATTTATTGGATTTGATTGTGTAATTGTTATTGATTATGCACCAAACATGGTTCTAAAGTGAGATCGATCCTTGTAATAGCTTTGAATATTCATTTCACCTGATTATAGAATTTTATTGCGATCTTTATGTTTGACTTTTATAATGACCAAAAGACCAAAAAGTACCAAGCCAAAGGCAATTTAGTGCGAGTCGTTATCGTTAAGACTCAACAATTAAATTAGAAGGAAAATTTTGTAAAGAAGAATGAAATGACATAATTCAAGGGGCAAATATTTATTTAATTAATAACTTATAATTATAGGAAAAAAACCTTGTCGAATTTATCCGCAATAAATAAAAAGTATTACGATAAATAAATCCATAAATAATAATATAAATATGCGCAGAGTTTATGAAAATAATGAAATATACTATACAGTATAAGTGACAAAATAACAAAAATGGCATCGACAAGTCTAATTTATTTAATGTAATCTCATTGAGATTGACTTACGCCTAATCCAATTCAAATCAAATAAACAATCAAAATCCAATTCAATTCAATCCAATCCGCTTTTGGTTCTTTTTTAATGTTTATCTGACGATCACTTTTTTTTTTTATTTAAATATTAGTGTTTGGGGTATAATACTTGTTTTTGTAATACTAAATAATTGTATCATATATGAGTTTTATTATATATCAAAAAGTGAAATTATTTGTTATATTCGAATTAATTTCGAACCAATATTCGAATATCGAAATTTGATACAATTTCATAATATTTATAAACAGATATTCGAATATAATTGAAAATAATATAAAAATACGTTACTAAATTGATCAATTAATAAATTTAATTGTTATTTTCTGATACCTAATTTTATTGATATTTTAAAATTAAGTTGAAAATAATGATAGCCGGATTTAACCCAAACAACTCTAATACTAACCGCAAATTAACCCCAAATTAATCCTAATTTATGAAAGATATGTAAGTAAATCATTCCAAATTCCTAGAATACTTAGAAATCATGAAAAAGTATAGGGTGACATATTTAGTAAATTTGGGATATTTGATTATTTTTTCAGAATAAATAATGGATCTCGTGATTTCGAGAAAATGGATTCGCATTTTACTATTAAATTTCCGATCCTACGATTAAGATTAACTTTTCTTTGTTTCTTTCAAGAAGTATAATCAGAAATTTGCACACTAAAAATTATTATGAATATGGTTACTCAATCGTGTATCCTTCTTAGTTGTGATGATTACCATTCGTCATAGGAATACCTCTAGAGAATCGTCAAATCTTAGACTCTGAGTGTCATGATCACTTAAATATGGACACTGAATACCAAGAGAGATTCGCTTCCCAAATGCATGGACTAAATATACTTAGCTCTTTAGTAACGTTGACCAAAATGAGGGTTATATGTGCATTTGCAACATTTTCAAAATATTTGAACAGGAATTTGTGAACTCAAAAATTTTGATGATTTTTTTATGATGATGCGACTCCATTCTAAATTGCCCACATCATTGTGAGTGTTTATGCGTTTTTACAATTATTTTTAATAAAGAATGATTTCTTTGTACCAGTTATTATTTCTGAATATTTTTTACTGCCTTACAATATCATGCTGATTTTTGCATATTTATTTTTTATTATATCGTGTATATAATTAATATATTACATACTATATGTTTCTTTATCAAAACCACCACTATAATTTTTACAAATACTTCTTTTCTTGCTAGCACGTCTTTTGTTTGTTTTCTTGAACCTTCTTTCTATCTGTCACCAAACAATTTTTTTTTTTGAGTTTTATTTTCTCTTTTTTTCAAGTTTTTTTGATTGAATAATATTTTTTTTTACATTTATTAGATACTTTTATATTTTCCTTCATTCAATTAATTTTTTTATAAAATTAAATATATGGGATAGCTGCAAAAAGGGGACCAAATTGTAAAAAAAAAAACTTTTTTAAAATAATTAAAGTTCTGGATCAAACGATAAAATTTATATCTAATTCACTTAGGAATAAATTTTGAAAAATTTTCAATTTGATCCACTCATCCCATATGTAAAATTTTCAACTTTAAATTTAATATTTTTTTTTATAAATAAAATAATATCTAAATATATAAATAATATTTTAAATAATATAAAAATAAATAAATAAATTTTATAATATTATATTTATTGCTTTAAATTAATATAACTTATTACAAATTTACTAATTTATTTTATAAGAATAAAAGGTCCATTATTATAAAAAATAAAAAAATAAATAAAAAACTGAAAAATACCTACTGAAAGAATCCTGAAAAGCCACTTACCTTATACAAAAAAAAGAAGGTTTATCAGTTATTACTATAAAAAAAAAGAAAACATTAGTAAAAAACTGAAAAACATCACTTAAAAAATCCTAAAATTCACTTACTTACCTTATCCAAAAGAAAGAAAGTCTGTTATTATAAAAAAAATAAGAAAAACTTCCAAAAGAATTCTAAAAAGCCAGTTAACTTATCTAAAAGAAAGAATGTTTGTTATTATAAAAAAAAAATATGTTTTACTATAATACATGAGATTAATAGTAAACAAATTATAATAAAAAGAATAAAAGTGTAAATAATCCATGTGATAAAACTACATTTAAATATAATATTTACCTTTCAAATTGACAAATTTGTTTCAATTGATAAAAATTGCTTTATCTTTAATTGTATGAAATTTATAATGATTTATTAAATGAATTTATAATAATTTATTATACAAATTTTGTAATAAATTGTTAAATGAAATTTATAATGATTTATTATACAAAATTTGTAATAATTTGTTTTAAATAAATTTTATAATAAATAATTATAACAAATCATTAAACAAATTTATAATAAATTGGCATAATTAATTGTTAATAAATTTTATTATAGATTATTAATAAATCTTATTAACAAAACTTATTAGTGAATTTTTACCAATTGGTAAATTCTAATTGAATAATATTTATCAAATAGGTATTAAATTGATTGATAATTAATTATTAATTAAACCCAATTTATTATTATTAAAAATATAGTTTCATACTAATCAAATGATAAAGAATTAAGTCAAGTTTGATTTTTAATTAGGTCTTATTTTTTATCAGTAAACTATCAGAATCCTAATAGGTAGGTCTATAGCTTTTATATTATAGGAAACTAACAATTTTAAAAGTATCTTAAAAGAATAATATGTAATAATATATTACGTATTGTTACAGGATGATTATAACAAGAAAATGTGGCTTAGCAAATGATCGACATATTTCACAAAATTGATCTATTAGAAGATTTACAAAAACGATTTACAGAATTGATCTATTGGATGATCTGCAAATGATTTACACATGTAACATTAGAAATGATAAACAAATGTTACATAACTTATATATCTGACATATCTGACATATTTAACATAACTAACATTTCTGACATATTTGCAATATATGATATATTTGACATGTTTGATAAATAGAACATATTAGACAGGTCAGATATATAGATATATTTGATTTATTAGACATTTATAATATATTAGTTTTATTTTTCTATGTAAATTATTTTATATAAATAGGATGGTTTGTAAATGTTGAAATAGTAGGGAGTTAGATATCCTCTAGCCTGATGCTAATGTGCTTATTCATATTTTCATTATCATTTTATTTTTATTATTCTTATACATATCTTATCTATAATAAACTTATTTTACATGCGTAATATTGAAAATATAATGATTAATTGCTACATAATTTATGATTTATAAAGTATTCTTTTACTTAAAAATATACATATTATTACAATTATTTTAATAGATTCAGTAAGCTACCAATAAAAAGCAACCATTTGAATGCTTCATCTATCATTGTGATTTGCAAAAATTATATATTAATAATATTTATCTTTTTGAATTAAGAAATTTTTCTAAAAAAGATTTTGAACCTGTTTCTAACCATTCTTTCATATTTTTAGACATTGTTAAGAATTTTTAATAGTTCATTTCATTAAATTTATCTTGAATTGTAAGACTACTATTAGTTATTTAGGAGTTATTAAAGGTAAAAAACTAATAAATGCATGTAATCTTAAGTATATAATAAAAATTAATTAAGAAAAAAATTATACTGAATTATTTTCAATAATTTTAATTAGATTTTTTTATTTCTGATATAGTATAGATTTGTAAGATAAAATAAAATAATATTTAATAATTTATCAGTGCATATTAATATTAATAATTAATAAATATACTTTACCTAATATTCTATTTATACGCTCATAATTAGTAATATTCTCTTGAAAGGTTAGAAGCATTATTAGAAGTACTTTTAAAAGGTTTAAAAGCATAATTTCTAATAAACCATATGTATTAGAAATTTTCAATCAAAATTTTATACTATTAGAAACATAAAAATATATCACTATTTAATACAATAGATCATAGTCTAATACTCATTAACAAATATGTAAACATAAATATAAATTTAGTATAATTTTTTCTGGACTATAATTCTCTTCAATAAGTTTTATCATATACTAAATTTTTATATACATATAGAATAAATTAATTAGATAATCAATATATAATTTTTAAAGATAGAAAAATAGTTATATTAATATTAGATCATCTTTTACTTAAAAATCTAAATGTATTTAAAAAAGAATCTTAATGTATGATTATAGATGTACTTTTATTTTATGATATATTATAGGTCTAAATCTGAAAAAAAAATGCAAAATATATTTATTACGCATTTTGCTTAGAAATATTTGTTATTATCTATATTTAAGACTATAATATTAATTTTAATTATAAGGCTAATACAGAAATATATAATATAAAAATATTTTAAAATCAGATATTATAAATAATATAGCTATTATTATTGAGTTTAAAGTTATTAATGTATGAAAAATCTTTAAAATATAGTTTAAAAAGCCTTAAATTGAATTAAAAAGAAGCAATATAATTAAAGATAGGCACCATAATTAAGAAGTTGCAACTCGGTAAGTTGCAACTCCTTGTAAATTTATTTTAATATA
>CAMKVN010000384.1:0-30353 GCA_946474995.1 Funneliformis geosporum | reverse complement strand
ATTTTAGGAAATCAATTTATGCAGATCATTTCATTACTTAATTTATGCATTAATTTGATAATCGATTTTGTAGTACTAATTTGATTGACTGTAAATCATTTGTAGATCAATTTTGCAGATCTAATTTCAAGGGTAACATTATCTTCAATAAATTTAAAATTATAACCATAATTATATTTGTTTATATAATCTTGTATATAATCAGCTGTATAACAATATTTTTCTATTAATGTTGGTATAGCATATCTATGATATCCTTGCATAACTTCGGTACCTTCATAAATTGAATAAGTATTACAAAAATTTGGTATTAATTGCTTAATTTCATCTTAAAATTATTAGAAAAATATTTTAATTTATCATTAAAACTATTAAATAAATCTATTTGTTCTTGTTTCTTATTATTAATAAAATAATTATTAATAATAAATACTAAAATATATATTTTGTTATTTATTAGTTGATAAATAAAATAATTTTTATCATTTTTATTTGTTATTTTATAACAATTATCTTCAGTAAAGTTGATTAATTTTTTTCTATTTTCATAAATATTAATAGATATTAAATATCTTATATCTAATTTCTTAATATTGTTTTCATATCTTTTTCTATTTCTTTCTTCTCTTTTTTTCTTTAAAAGTCATAAGTAAAATATTAGAAATAATCATATTATCAATCTTAATTTTATTTTTATAAAGTAATCTATCAATATTTCTATCTTTAAATTCTTCTTCAAATTCTATTTTTATATTTTCTAAAGGATTAGATAAAAGAATTATATGATCTGATACTATTCTTGCTTTTGTAAGACCAATATATAATTTAGTTTGTTTTGTTTCAATTAATTCAATAGACATTATATATAATTTAAATTTTTAATTTTTGAAAAATAATTTAATTTAATTTTAAAAAAAATTTCAATTTGATTTTTAAAATTTTTTTTAATTTATATAAGAAAAAAAAATATATAAATATATATATACAGTATAAGAATAATAAAAAAAACTATTAAAAAGAATAATATAAAAGAATAATATAAAAAAAAAAACTATAAAAAGAACAATATAAAAGAATAATAGAAAAAAAATTATAAAAAAAAATAATATAAAAGAATAATATAAAAGAATAATATAAAAAAATTGATACTTGTTTGCTACTATTTTTAAAATAAAATAGTACTCAGGCTGTATAACAAGGATATAAGTACCATTAACAGCCCAAAAATTAAAAAAAAAATTACAAGACATAGTTTACTTTTGCTATGAATTGTAAAAAAGAAAAAAAATTAATATAAACACAGTTTACTCTCGCTGCAATTATATTAATTAAAATAGAACTTGTAAGGGAGTGAATAATCAGCCTTCGAACTATATATTAACTATCCCTACTATGATTAAACAATAATGTTTAAGTTGTAGCATGTCTCAACTAAAGCAATAATACTTTAGCCTTTGGTTTTCTAAAGATTACTATTTAAGAAATAATAAAAAGATAAAAATTGGTAAGTTTTTTTTTTTGAATATATAAAGAATTAAAAAGGAAATAATAAGATTAAATAATAATTGTAAAGAGGATAAAACTTAAATAATCCATAAAATAAAATATTATTTATGAAGTAAAATAAAAATAAAATAATATTATATTAGTATAATAAAAATAAATAAAAAATTTGCATACTATTATTAATATCTTTAATATTAAAAAATAAATTTATACCTTTTATAATAATATTGTAGAATTTAAAAATTGCAGTTGCTATATAAATTCATAAGATTGCAAGTGACTGTTTTATTTTATTATAAATAGTTAAAAAAATTGTGAGATAATATTAAAAAAATAAACATAAATTTATAACCATTAATCCAATCATAATAAAAGTTTATATTCACATTTTTCGTACTTGCTGAACAACTTTACTTAGGCTCTAAAGTCGACATTCTTTGACTAAAGTTCTTAAATTATTCTTTGAATTCACTGAACAGATAAAAAAAAAGAATTCGTGAGATAATACAATTATGAAAAATATTCAAAACTCTATAACCATTAATCCAATCATAATAAAAATTTATTACATATTTTCGAACTTACTGAACAACTTTACTTATGTGAACAAAGTCAACTTTATTTGTCCAAATGCTTAAATTGCTCTTTGAAGTCACTGAGCAGATAAAAAAAAAAAATATTTTTGTGAGTTAATACAATTATTACAATTATGAAAAACATGCCATGCATAACTTTACAACTATTAATCCAATTATAATAAAATTTATATGCACATATTTTTGAACACACTAAGTAACTTTACTTATGTGATAAAGTCAATTTCCTTTGACCAAAGTGCTCAATTATCTCTTTTAAGTAATTAAACGGATAAAAAAATTAAAATTAATTTGTTGAACAATGTAATGTTTATAATTTAAAATTTAACTTTTTGATTATAATAAATTATAAAGTAATTATACTAACAACTTTATTAGAATATATAAAGAAAGTATATTAAATAAAATTAAAGATATTTTTAAAAAAAAATAGATCAAAAAAAATTTTTTTTTAAATATTTTATTTCGTTTAATTTGATTGGTTGATCTGAATTTTATCAAGTCAGATCATAAGCTTGATCTGACCTGATATTGACTTGAAAACTTGTCTACCTGACCTACATTTTTAGGTCAAGTCAGAACGGGTCACAGGTTGACCTGATCTGATTCAGAACTCTAATGTATTGGCTATTTTATGGATGAATAATAGACCAGTAACCATGCTTTCAACTATTCATGAAATTAATAGAAATAATAATTAAATTAAAAGAATATGACATTGACTATGAGAATAAGTACTAATGCAGCTGAAGTTAGAGTAGTTTTTGAAAATGAAAGTAAAAAATCTTTGCCAATTCCTATTGTAATTGATGATTACAATCATTTTATGGGTAGAGTAGATATTGCAGATTAGTTATAAGGATATTATGCTACACAATTATTAATACAAAGAACTTGAATACCTTATTTTTTTGGTTGTTAAATACTACAATTATTAATTTATATTTAATACTAAAAAATAGTAATGTAAATATTAATCATAAGAACTTTAGAATACAATTAATATGGAATTTGATTAAAATAGGATTAGAACAAGATAAATCACATATACCACATACTCAAAGTCAAGTTGATGAATTAATATTTCAATTTAAATTTATCGAAATTAATCCTTCTAGAAAGCAATATATAACGAAAAATTTTGAACTTTCTTTAATAAGATTATCATCAGATGTTTATTTATCCAAGTGGAAAAAAGCAAGAACTAACTGTATATTATGTAAGTATCTAATAAAAAAAAGTTCAAAAAAAGTCTATAAAAGATTCTTTTCAATCGCAATTGTATTACATAAAATATAATGTAGCTTTATATTGTAATAAGAATAGAAATAATTGTTTTAAGGATTATCAAACTCAAAAGAAAATAATAATTAAAATAGTAGATTAACTTCGATTTTTAATTTTATTTTTAATAAAATTTATGTTTGCACTTTTTTTATAAATTTTATGAAAATTATCTTTTTTTTAGGTACTATTTAAATCAAAATTTTTATGTTTAAATTTCAAAATATAAAATATAAAAACTATACTTTATAATCAAATTTAAATATTTTATTAAGAATTAGTATAGTTATAGTTGAATTCTAATAAAATCATCAAAAAATATATCATAAATTTCTTAAAAATCGCGATTTTTTAAAAATGCAACTATAAATCATATGATGACGTAATTACGTATTTACATTTCATATTACATTTTGATAAAACAATTACCATAACATGTATATTTATATTATTTGTTAATTTTTGAATTAATTTTTTTTTTTATGTAAAAATATACATTTCTTTGTATTTATTTTTTGATTCATAAATAAAAAAATATGCAATAAACAAATTTCTGTTTTATTAAAATAAATTTTTTTATTTAAAATTATTTATTATTGTGAACTAAAGGTTATTACGCAATTATAATAAGTAAAATTGTAAGATTGAAATACATAAAAAATTTATTTACATAAAAAAAAAATACTATTCTGAATCCTGATCAGGTTTATTATCATTTTCTAAAGCAAGTGTATTAGATGCAAAATCAGCTAATTTTTTTGATTTTTTGTTGTAGGTTCACACAGTTAATCGAGTTTTACATTTGTTAGATACAGGTGTAAGTTATTGAGATTGAATTACACTTGATGTAAAAGTAGGAGAAATGGAAAGTTCATCATCAATAACTTCTATTATTGATATTGAATTAGGAGATTTATTACATGTATTTTGTTGGGTTGTATTTGATGATGTCAAGGTAGAAATTTGTTAAAATTTTTAAAACTGACGTGTTTTTACATTTTTTGATTAAGTCAGTAGTGATTGAGTATTTTTATATATTGCTTGAGCAGTTGATAAAGTGGTAGTTTATGCTGATAATGAAGTTTTTAAAGAATTTGACTAAGGCATTTGTTTAGTGAAGGTTGTTAAAATAGAAGATTGTTGACTGCATAAAAAGTTAAAATTATGTAATTCTATATATAACTTTTTTTCTATAAAAGTTAATGCATCAGAAAAAAAATATTAAGGATTCATATCTTATAGTAGTAGTTTAGTTGGTAAATTGACTTCCATTTGGATCGAACATTGTAACTGCAATTTCAGTCAATTTATCTTTTGATAGATAATTAGTGATAATGCAATCAAATTGAACTTCAATTTCAATAATAACTGCAAATTCAGAAGCTAAGGTTACACCTATTACAATTATTTGATAAATTGGTAAATTTTTAGGAGAAATATCTAAAATAATTGTCACATTTAGTATTAACTATATTTATTTATGAAAAATGAAAATGAACTTATATTAATATTTATTTTGTATAATTTTTTTTTATATAAAATACATACATAAATTTCACTATTGTTAGTTTCTTTAGCAAACTTTGAATTTGCAATTGACAAAACTTGACCTTCTTTTAACCTTAGAACATAGCAGGATTTTGATTCATCAATTGGATAAAATACAGTAATTAAGAAAGTTTGTATTGAATCACTTTTTTCAAGTCTTATATGACCAAATAGCGTTTCTTACAAAAAAGCCAGTAGAAATTTTTCTTTGTATTCTGAAATGTATAAAATCGTTAAAAGTTAGACAGGTATTATTATATATTATTATTAAAGAAAATTATAATTTTTTTTATTTTCACGTTGTTACGTCTGATTTGTAACTCAAATAAAATTCACAAAAATTAATAATGCTAAGACTAAATTCAGGGAATCACAATGAAGATTCGTAGTAAACGTCAAAGATTATTCTCAATTACACACGAGTAACTTCTAAATATTTCAGAGATTATGTTTTAGTAACTACGCCTTAAGTTAATACAACGAATCAATACAATACCACGTAAAGTTAATGAACAATAATAATATATATACAGGTTAAAAGGATTGCGAAGGATAAGTTTTAACTTGGTTAATTATACGCTTTATTAATAATGTAATAAATTGTAAGTTCTCTACCTCGTAAGGTCATAAGGTAATAATTTCATCTAGTAAAATATTATTCTTACTCCTTCTTAAAGTATGTATTAATTGATAGATTTATTCATTGGAATCATTTCTCGATAAAAATACAAAGGTATTTATACATATTTGATAATTATAAAATAAACTAAACTAAATATATCTATGAAAAATAAATGATATCATCAAGGAAATAAGTTGATAAAATTGATCAGCAAGGATGATCATGTTAATAAAATTACCCATTACACTGAAAATAAAATTGACATCTGGATCTACAATGTTTCACATTGATTATCACTGGAAATAAAATTGATATCAGGATTGATGAGATGATAAACAAGGAAATTTAATTGACATTGGATTTGTAATCAGATTTTAGTCAAAATTTTACACTGTTATAACATATAATTTGATTATATATGTTATTTGTATAAAATTTTAAAATTTATTATTTTTTTTTAAGGAGACTTAAATTTTTTCTTTTTTTATAATAAAAAAAATTTATTTTTTTTATAATCATAAAAGAATCTATTTTTTTATTTAGTATGTGAATAATTTTTTTAACTCATTTTTTATTTAAACAAAATAAAATAAATGTAAATTACAGGATTTAATGTCTTATTTTGAAAAATAAATCAAAAAAAGAAAAAATATGAGGTATAGAATTTAAAAATAAACTAGAACATTAAATATTACGAAAGATCGTAATGTAAAATTAAAACAAAAAATTAGTAAAATGTTGTATCTTTTTTTATAAAAACATCATTTTTATAAAGAAGCTAATTAATATTTCTTGTAATCATAAGTTATTTTTAATTGAATATTATATTTTTTATCTTTATATTTACTGAAAAATATTATAAAAAATAATATTCATTGAAATTTTTTTTTACGAAATTATTTTCTTAACATAAACATAAACAAAACAAAATAAAACAAAAATCAAATAAAGAAAAATATAAGATCAAATGTATTACAAATAAAAAATATCAAATTTGAAACAAAATATTTAATTACAAATTACAAATTACAAATATAATTTATTCATTTTATTTCAAAAAAAAAGAAAGAAAAAATAAGGTTAAAATTTAAAAAGAATTAGATTCACCTCAAGAAAAAAATAAACTATAGTTCATTTATTTTATTTTCAAAAAAAGAAACAAACAATGAGATTAAAGATTAAAGAGTATTAGTTCTATCTCAAAAAAAAATATGAAAAAATGTAACAAAAAAACAAAAGATCAACAAAAGATCAACAAAATCAAATTTTTGAGAAATATCTTTTACATGATCAAATTTAACATATTAAAAAAGTGTCTCAGGAAAGCTTAAAATGCGAATTTATTTTAATGATAACATAAAAGTATTTAGCAATAGCAATAGCAGTAACTATAGCAGTAGCTAATATATAACTATATAGCTGCTTTATAAAATTGAAAATCAATGTTCAAGTTGTGTATTATCAAAAACAATAAAAATCATATAGAACGTTTGAAGATCAGTATAACCAAAATACAAAATCAAGTGAAAAAGTTGATTTTTCAGGAAATGATCATTGATAAATTACAATGTCAATCTCTCTCCTTCGCCAAATAAATTGAATAAAAAAAAAATTATTTAAAAAATTTTAAAAAAATTTTAAAAAGGATATTTTAATACTATCTTTATTATAAGTTAAATAATTTTATATAAATAAAATATCTTAATTTAAATTGAATTAGTTAAAAGAATTTTTAAATTTTTATTATTTGTTTTAAAATGTTTATAATAATATAATCAAATTTTTATTATATTATTTTTAAAAGAGTTATTAATTATTTTTTAATAATAATATATCAATTTTACTTTAATTTTAAATTATATAATTATTTAAAAATATATGGGAGGTTTGCTAGGAAAATGGGGCTCTGAGAATTTTTTATTAAAATTTTAATTTTTATTGCATTTTAATTTTTGATAATGTTAGATTAAAATGCAATAAATCTTAAAATTTTAATAAAAAATGCTCAGAGCCCCATTTTCCTAGCAAACCTCCCATATTAATTATTTTTTTAATAATACTATATCAATTTTATATTTATTTACGTTAAATTGATGTTTATTTTAATATTAAATTTCTTGTAAAAGGATAATTTTTTTAAATAAGAAACTTTTATAATTTATCATTTTTTAACTTATTATCTTCTCCTTAAAGTTCACTTTCTATTCATAGTTCATTGTAGTATAATTTTATTTGACAAAATTTATTCGCAGTTTATTAATAATTTTAATCAGTTTTATCTTACTTCTTTCCTGTTTTTATTACTTAAACCTTTTATTTTTTAACTTTATCTTATCCCATTCCTTCTTTTATAAATCATTACTTTCCTTTCTAGTAAATCTTTTAAATGTTCAAGTCAACTTCAAGTTTGTTTAATTTCTAAATTTTGTATTCATTTTAACTAATTTTGAATAACTTTAACTTTTTTAATATGTTAATTAGTCCTTAATTGAAAAATCTTTTTCACGTCGGATAAAACCAATATCGATCTAATCTTCTGCATACAATGTCCTTGGTATTCTGATCATAGCCAAATGCCTCTCATATATTTTCGATATAAGACGTGAAAAAAAAATGTTTAATGAGAGCATAACGGTTCACTCCGACGATTAGAGGTAAAATCGGCTAATTCTGGTCTAAATTCTGTAAGATGCGATCATTGTTTTAACATTTTACAAAGTAAATTGTGAAGGGTCACACTACAGATAGGTTTATGGACACTTTGTTTAATTATCACAAAATAATCATGCTCTTGCGCAGATCTCCTTTTTGAACAATAACATGCGAGAATGTGGCTAATATTATAAATCTAATTGTTATAACGTCGTTTTTTTTTCATGCGGATCATTTCAAAACCAACTGCGCCTAAAGTTATTGTTCACCAGAATGGTAAGAATGACAGCTTTTTATGCAGTGTTCAGCAAATAGTGATGTTGCATTTATTTCAATGCAACTGTTTTTAGGCTTAAAAAATAGACATACGTGTAACAACATCGAATGTATATTAATAATGAGGGAATTAATTTAATTTTTTTTTTTTTGGAGTGCATTTCTTGTTATCAAGGAAATACACGACATATATTTTTCCTGCTAGTCTAGAAAGTTATTTTTTTCAAGATAATTTCTTATAGAAAAATACATTTCTTGTGTGACAGTTTGATAATATGACTAGAAAGGGAAAACAAAATTCCGCTTCTAATCGTGGTGGTAATGCACGTAATAATGCAAGTGGAAGTGGAAGTAGAGGTGGTAACGGTAACCGTGCAAGAGGAGCGAACTCAAGTCATAGAGGACGCGTAGGACGTGATCGTGGTAATAATAATAATGATCGTCGCCGCGATGATGTTCAAAGAACAACACCAACACCACTTAGTGTTCCGGAAATAAAGCAAGCGCAACAAGAAACGTCTATGGCAAATTTTAGTTCTTCCGAATTATCATATAATGGTAGCGATCGAATAATTTCAATTACTAACGGTGAGATAATTAGAACCATATGGAAAAAAATTTTACGAAAAGAAAATGATTGGGAACAAAGGGATGCTAGAATTTTCATTAGTTCTGCGCTAGTAGCGACGGATCATCAATCGGGTTATGAGGTTGAAGAATTCGTGACCGATTTAGGTAATCCTGAAAGAGGCCTTAACAGGTTAAGGGATATTATAAACTTTCCCTCAATGTCATGTGATGCGGGACTTAATCCCAGGATTTACTCATTTCAACATGTTATCTTACCTTTATTGGGATTGCTGACCAGAACTGCTATTACCGAATGTATTTTGGAAAAATACGTTCATGCCATCTATATGGTTGTATACAATAGTCTGGTAAGTATTATTAAATATCGGGGCAAATGATTGGGCCGTTTGTTCCTTCTACATTCCTTCATTTCTTTTTTTTAAAAAAATAAATAAATAAATAAATTATTGAAAATTTATAGGATTCTTTCCTTGTTAATAATGTAATGAAAATGTTGGATACGTTGGTTCAACGTAATTCTTTTGCAGATTATCAAGTTAGCGCGGACGAATTATTGAAAAGGGAACGATATGCATTTATTCCATCTTCGTAAGCGCTAAATTTTTGACGAACTTTGATTTACTAGACGCATATCATATCATCTAATGTACTTTTAAATTTTTATCAGTCTAGGAATATTTTTCTTGGTAATAGTACGACTTCTCACAGAGATCTTACGTCGTATCAAAGAAGCATCTATCAATGAAACAATGCACAAAATTGCTGACGATTTACAAAAATTAAAGACTCAATATCAAAATTCCATTCAACAACAACCATTTTCTACCGATTCAACGGACCCGTTAGTCAAAAGTTTGGAATCTAGGAAGTATTTCTTCGTGATATTAGAAAAGGAAATGAATAATATGTACAAATTGTTAAATAACGGACGTATTAGATTAATTGATGGACAAGATCCAAATAAGAAAGGATTGGTTTCAAGATTGACTTCAATAAATCATTATAAAGATTTATCCAGAAAAGTGGATGCGGAAAGACTTTACGATCCTCCCGGTGAATTATCAAGCTCTGGTAAAAGACATGATAATGATTTCGAAGAAATTTCGAAAATCTCGGTAATTCCTACAAAAGAAGAAATATTATGCGAGAGGATGCCTTTTTTACCTTTTACTATTCATGATGCTCCCCATTTTTTACCTGATGGAATGGCTAAACTACTTGATATACAATTTCGTTTGTTAAGAGAAGACATGTTAAACCCTATTCGTGGAAGTATATCGAGTTTAATGGCTTTATTAGCACAGAATTTGAACTCCTCTTCTAACAACAACAAATTTTCCAAAGAATTAAAGAAATTACAACATGAGTATGCAGATTTACAAGTATATACTGACATCAAATTGGTAGATGTTTCCTGTGATAGAAGAAAAGGATTTGCTTGTACTATAAGATTTACCCCTCCAAGAATGCGCGGTGCAAAAACTGAAAGAAATAGGAGAGAATATTGGGAACGAAGTAAAAAATTATTAAATGGTAGTTTAATTACTTTATTGTTACCTAACCAATATGCAAAACAGCAGACTAATGATAATACAAGTGAAAGCATTTCTACCAATAGCACTAAAATGTATTCACCTTATTTTGGAGTGGTGGTATCAAGAAATGAAAAGGCTTTAGCTAAAAATCCTAATTATGCTGATATTGATATTAATTTTACTGATCTATCAATTTATCCTATTGCGTTAAATGAAATGTCAAATTCTGCAAAAGTCTCTACAGAAAATAGATTTATGGTTGAATCAACTGGAGTGTACTTAGAAGCATACTATCATGTACTTAAAACTATTCAAACTACAAATCCTTCTTCCCTTCCCTTTGAAAAGTATCTTACACCTAATTTTGATGATATTAATGATGGGAAAGGGAAAGGTAATAATACTGCTATAGATGTTGAAGTTGAACCTCCACTATATACTAGAGCACCTAGATTTGAATTCGATTTATCAGTTATATGTAAAGATAAAAATCAAGATTTGAAATTAAATGTTGCCGATAAAGACAAATATGATGAAATAGCAAATAAAATTAATGAACGTTGCAAATTAGATTTGACTCAAGGTATACAGTAAGCATTTGAGTTTGATTAAAAAAAAATACTTATTAACATATGTATATTAATTTTTATTTTAGCGGAAGCATTAATCTCTGCTTTAACACGTGAAATTGCTTTAATTGAAGGACCACCTGGTACCGGAAAAACTGTCGTTGGTATCGAGATAATGAAAGTATTGTTGGCCAAAGAAAACCGAAAAATAAAAATAGGTCCTATTCTCACCATTTGTTTTACTAATCATGCTCTTGACCAATTCTTGGAGGTATAGTACAATGAACTATCCTTATTTTATTGAATCTGAAAATTTCCATATCTCTTTTTACATTTAATTCATACATTACTAACTCTCGCCCTTATGCACTCACAGCATTTGCTCGATGCAAATATAACGAATATAGTCAGGTTAGGATCTCGAACAAAATCCGATAAGATCAAAGAATTTTGTCTTGAAGAAGTATGCAGAAACCGCGCCCGTAACAGAACAGAATCACGTTTAATAGCACAATTACATGAATCTTTAGAAAATATTGAGGATAAAGTTAATAGAATCAAAAGTACTTTATTCAAAAAAGGGTTGAAATGGGGCGATATACGAGAATATATGATGCTCGAAGAAAGAAAATTCTATGATGTTTTTTGTAAAGTAAAGGATAGTGACTTACCTAGTTGGGTTTTCAATACTGAAGAAGGTTTTATGAGTGATTTTAAATCTGCTAGAAAAAACCAGAAGAAATTACATTTATTTGATAGATGGTCAAAAGGAGAAGATATTGAAATAATTAGAAGAACACAGAAAGCGTTATTAAATCCACCACCGAAAAATAAGAAAAATAAAAAAGATCCAAACAAGAATACATATGATGCATTAAAGATTGAAGATGAAAGTGAAGAAGAAACCTTTAGTGACGATAACAAATCACAAACCGATTATGAAACTTTACAATGGATAAAAGATTATGTAGAACCAAAAACATTCCGCCCCTTAGAAGCATTATTAAGTTCCTCTTCAGTTTGGCAAATGTCAAGAGTAGAAAGAAGAATATTGACTGATTATTGGTGTACCAAAATTCGAGGAGAACTTATAGAAGAATTATCAAGTTTACAAAAAAGTCATGATGATAAACGTCAGGAAATGAATGAAATTTATGACGAAGGCCGTCGTCGAATATTATTAGCTAGTGATGTTATTGGTATGACCACAAATGGCGCAGCCAAATTTCAAGCTTTAATTAGGTCTATTGGTCCCAGAATTATTGTTTGTGAAGAGGCTGGAGAAGTACTTGAGGCTCATATTCTTAGCGCACTCACCCCTTCAACGCAACATATAATACTGATTGGAGATCCACATCAACTTCGACCGAATATTGCTACCTATTCTCTTAATATGGATTCAACCTTGGGAAAAAATTATCAATTGAATAAATCATTATTTGAAAGATTAGTCGAAGGTGATAATTCAGCCAAAATTGGCAAAGTTCAACTATTAACTCAGAGGCGAATGAGAAAAGAAATTTCTGATTTAGTTAGACGTACTCTTTATCCAAAGTTAATCGATGGTGAAAATACTGCCAAATATCCAAATGTACGTGGTGCTCAATATAATGTATATTTTATTAATCATAGACACCCAGAAGACTCTGGCGGTGATTTTGCAATGCAATCTCATGTGAATAAATACGAGGTGGAAATGGTAGTGGAAATGGTAAAATATTTCATTCGGAATGGATATACTAAATCCGAAGATATAGCGGTGCTTACTCCATATTTGGGGCAAATGATTAAAATCAGAGATGCTTTATCTAAATCATTTGTTGTAGTCATTGATGAGAGAGACGCACAAAAACTTGAAGAAATAGAAGAAAAAGAAGATGGATATGATGAAAATGACAATAGGGAAGGAAAAGATAATACTATTGGAAGCATAAGTGTTGCTTCAAAAAAATCATTGCAACAGCAGATAACTTTAAGAACTGTTGACAATTTCCAAGGTGAAGAAGCAACCATAGTTATTATTTCGTTAGTTCGCAATTACTCCGGATCTGGTAAACGTGATACTATTGGATTCCTAAGAAGTAAAAATAGGAGCAATGTTCTATTGTCACGTGCAAGACAAGGAATGTATCTCCTTGGTAATTCTGAATTAATGGCGTCGGAATCTAAAGATATGTGGGCTCCTGTGATTAAAATATTAGATGAGCGAAATCAAATTGGTGACGGTATGCCAATCGTATGTAATCAACATCCTGATTACAAGCACGTGATTGATGAAGCCGAACAGTTTATACAAGTTAGTCCAGATGGTGGATGTTATGAGGTAAGTTTCCGTATTGCGCATTTATGAAGAACATTAAATTGGTTCTCATCTTTTTTTTTATTTTCAGCCATGTAGATCGTCTCTTCTTTGTGGACACACGTGTATTTATAAGTGTCATTCGGATAATGCTGATCACATTGGAATTAAATGCCCTAAGAATTGTACAAGATTATATCAACCATGTGCTCATCCATGTCCAAAACTTTGTTTTGAAGATTGTGGAAAATGTGAATTTTCTATAGGGGACATTATATTGCCTAAATGTGGTCACATATTAGTAAATGCAAAATGTTGGCAAAATCAAGAAAAAGACACCTTCCAATGTTTAACTATGGTCGAAAAGCAATTAATTTATTGTGAGCATTCAAAAGTAGTTCATGTAAGTAAATAATTTATAAACTTGATCTTTATTTTTTTATGGATAATAATTTTTTATTGATTTTTTATTTACGGTATTAGTGTTTTGAGTCCATTGATAATGCTATTTGTTATAAAAAATGTGGAAATATGTTGGGATGTAATCATGAATGCTTAACGGAATGTTACAGATGTCAAAAACTTTCAAAACCAAAAGATGAAACACAAAATGAATCAAATGAAGAAACAAATAAAATCATCCGAGAAACTCATGGAGAATGCGAACCACAAAACGAAACAAATGAAGAAACAAATAAAATCACCCGAACGATCCATGGAAAATGTAAACATATTTGTAAAAGATTATTATTTTGTGGACATATATGTAATCAATATTGTCATGAAGGGAAAGTGTGCCCACCATGTAATAACAAGTGTACTGTATCATGCATGCATGCATCATGTTCTTTTGGTTGTTTAGAACCTTGCGCCGTATGTGCAGAGAAATGCTTATGGGAATGTGAGCATCAAGGAAGATGTGAATTAAGTTGTGGAGCTCCTTGTCATAGATTACCTTGTAATGAAAGGTGTAATAAACAATTGAAATGTGGACATTTATGTGCTGGAGTTTGTGGAGAATATTGTCCTCCAGAATACTTTTGCATTATTTGTGCTCATGAAAATGTTAGAAGTCAAGGTATGTCTCATCATTTTATTTTTATTGTCACTAATAATAATTTTTTATCATAAAGAATTTATCTCAATTATTTTTTAAAAACTTCCATTTTTAAAAACAGTGCCAGACGTAATTATGAATGCTACATTTAATGAGATAGATTGGGATGAGGAAAGGATGATTGTCCTTTCTTGTGGTCACGTATTTACAATGGAAACCATGGATATGCACATGGAAATGGACAAATACTATGAAGGTTCAGTTGAAGAGGGATGGAAATCAATCAAATCCCTTTCCTCAGCTTCATTAACAGATGCAAAAACATGCCCAACATGTCGAACACCAATTAAATATATTAGGAGATATGGAAGAATTATTAATAAATGCGTCTTAGACACACAAAACAAAAAATTCCTAACAAAATATGATAGCGAATTACAAGAAATCACCAAACAAATGATATTAATTGAGCAACAAATTAAAAATAAGAGAATTAAATTAAAAAATAGTTTAAACAAAATACCTCATTATGATCCAAGACCTAGAGATGTCGTATTTAAAGAAATTAACGCTATAAATTATGAACTACCTGAAATTATTCCTTGTGAATATTTCGAAAATATTGAAACTTACCATGGATTTGACAATAAATGTAATCGAGTTTGGCTTGCTCATGTTGCAAGATTGTTAAAACATTATAGGATATTAACCACAATTCTTTGTGCCACAAAAATACCACCTCATAAAAAGGCTTTTGAAGCCGCTGTCTCTAGTTTGTAAGTATAATTAACGGTTTTGTTTATAAATTTGTTTTTATTTTTATTTAATTAGATTTTTTTTCTTTTCTTTTTAAGATACCAAGCTAAATTGGCAAGAGAAGAAGCTGAAAGAGATTTAATTTCTCAACTATCAAATCTTAACATTTCGGATGACCTTACAAATGTTTATACTCCTCATGAATCAAATTCTTCACCTGGCAAAGTTTTACAAGAAACATTTTCTCAAATAGGAATTTCAATACCACAAGTAGATCATAGAATTTATTTAGATGCACTTTTTGAATTGATCAATATACAAAAAATTCTATTCCACGAAGTTTCATTTATAATTCAAGAAGTTTCTAAATTATTAAACGTTACAAACCAAGAACATGTAAACATTAATGAAGTTTGGAAAAAATTTGCCGAAAGGTTACAACTTTCTATTAAAAAACATCTAAATGTTATTAAGGAAGTAGCAGAATCTACTCATTATGGTAGACATTTACTTTTAACCAATGTAGAAATATTAGAATTGGATCTTAAAATAATTCAATATCAATTCAGATATCCACCTAATGGAAGTAGTATTGTTGATAAAACGCTTCGAGATAATATTATAGAAAACTGTAAAAAAATTGTGGGAGGTGTTTCGAATATACTTACAAGTGAAGGATACAAAGTTGCTGAAGAAACATTTAAAAAAGGAATTCATGAGAGATTAAACAACTTATTGAAAAGCTGCAATGACGTAAAAACTTGTGCTGAGAATCTGGGAAAACCTTTAAGCGATGAAGAAACGTTAGAAATTCATCGTGCAATGAAGACCGAATTTAAACGATCAGGTATTTTAAAAAATAATCAACGTTTGAATGCTCCGAGTAACTTTATTTTAAATAACTTCATTCCATGTTTATTAGGACATTGGTTTGAATGCCCAAACGGTCACCCGGTAAATAATTTAACATATATTTATAATTGAATTTTATTTTCTAGTTATTTTTACAAATCTTTTTTTTATTTTTTAGTATACTATTGGGGAATGTAGTGGAGCGATGGAGATGAGTAGATGTCCAGATTGTAATGTAGCCATTGGTGGAGGAAGCCATCAATTAACTACCGGAAATAGAGTAAATGAATATTTTGGTAAATTGTAATCTTTCCATCATAGGAAATATTTATTTCATATCATAAATTCTCTGTTTTTACGCATTTTTATATTTTTTTCCTTCTATAAAAAATAATATATATGTAAATTTCACTTTATTGTGTTCAGATTTTGATTTATTAAAAAATAACTTATTTGAACTACTCTTGCATTAGATTTTAAAAATAATAAATCTTAAATATTATTTTACGTTAGAAGTCATAGTTTTGTCATGCTTATTAAAAGTATGGATTAATTAAATATTCCACGTATCATATTTAAAAAAAAGTCTTTTTTTTTGCATAAATACATGACTCTTTATAAAGATTAATGCTGCAACAATGTGGTCATTAAAATTTAATACCAAATTTGCAAAATTAATCATTGCAGAATTTGTCTTAGACAAATTCAATTTCAACATCATTTACACGACAATCCACTCATCAATTGAAACTTATCAAATCCTCCATCAAAGAATTCCAGTTTTTTAGAAGCTCTTTTAAATAATTTACAGCATTTGAACATTAATTTCACTCAGCCGACAAATGACTTATTCCGGAATTGTTGCAAAATGGAACACGTGAAATAACCGTGATGAACTCATTATAAACTAATCAATATATAAAGTTTCAAAAATAGACACTTGAAAAAGCGAACATAAGTTAACAATTAAAAATTTATTTTAATTAAAATATTGCTTTAATACCGAAAATATTACAAGTCATATTTTATATTATTTTGGAGGAGGATTACCGTAGGATCTCTTTCTATAAAAAGACGACTTCAATTTTATTGTAAATCGGATTGCCTTTTCATTTCGTCAAAAAATTCCTTAGTTAAATTTAGACATTAGTATAAATCAAATACGTTATTATGTATATTCACAATATCTTGCTAATTCGGACAAAAGCACATATACATAGTAAATTTTTTTTTTGTTAAATCCCAAAATCCCACTTATCACACCACCCGCTATAATTTATAAAAGTTTACCACTCATAAAGGAAGACTAGACTACATGGTGAATCCGTCTACCTATCCGAAGACATGGTGAAAGAGTCTACCTATAACCATCGTCTTCCTCCACAAGAGGGAGTATAAACACTCACAAACGTGAATGCAAACTGAGGAATAGACAAATGGATTATATTCTTATTTATATTAAAAAATGTAAAAATGTGAAATTGTGGGATCAAAGATCTTCATGATCTTCACTAATTATGGAAATCTATGATCCGTAACGTGATTTTAATACTTTTAATAACCAATGAATAATATATCGCAAATTAGTATTTATTGCAAATTGTGATTTACAAACTTTATTTAAAATGTTTTATTTTGACTGCTAATCTTTGACTAGAACAGTTAATGAAAAATTTCACGTAGTAATTAAATCATTCGTTTTCGACAACGACCAAACCTAAGAATCAGTGACTTGCAAGTTCAAGTTCAAAATCTTCAAAAATTTAGTAATGAAGCTGGAGAAAAAGTTTTTGATGAATTACGCTAATCCCAACATGAACAAATAATTAATTAAAGTGGATTGTTATCTATACAGAACAAATAAAAAATTTGAAAAAGAATTACATTTACTTCATTCGAAATTCTATACATCTTCTTTAAACACACAACCATCACAACCACAACAAATATCTTCACTTTCACAACCATCTCAACCACAACAAATATATTCACCTTCTCAACCATCACTGCCCTGTTTCAAAAGTATAGATAAATACTTTAAATACGAAAAGGAAAAAAAGGAGCAAGGTAAATTTTTTTATTATTATTATTAATTATATTTTTTTTTTTGATAGAATTTTTATTCATTATGTAACTTATATTTAGAAAATAAATTGAAAATTGATTAATTCGAATTATTTGTTATTGAGTTGATTCGTAAATAAATTACAAAACAGAAGAGAAGGCTTAGCAAGATTGTTATCAAAATTTCTATTTTGCTTTATGTATCAAATTTTATTTTTACGATCATTCTGCATTTGCTGGTTTGCTTTATAGTAAACAAATTTATCTTAATTATAAGATTAAAATAAAATGACAAAATTATATCAAAGATCAAATCGAAAATAAATCAAAATAAATCAAAACATTCTAAATAAAATGAACATAATCGGAGTGATTTAAAGTAATCATAACGAAACTAAAGATAAAAAAACTTAATGATAT
This sequence comes from Funneliformis geosporum, assembly GCA_946474995.1. Classification (NCBI taxonomy): domain Eukaryota; kingdom Fungi; phylum Glomeromycota; class Glomeromycetes; order Glomerales; family Glomeraceae; genus Funneliformis; species Funneliformis geosporum. The sequence continues at coordinate 11,726 of CAMKVN010000384.1, read as the reverse complement.
CGATGTTATTCATCCAAGAATAAAAAATTTAAACGAAAGTAAGCATAAAGATTCCAACGAAATTAAAGAAAAAAAGAAAAAATCAATAATTCACAGCTTGCTAGATTCGCAATAAAATTTGGGAATCCACCGTAAATGAAATAGTAGATTATATTTAAGTATCAATGTTGACATTGAAGCATTGAACCAACCAGAAACAAAAAAAGAAATTCAAGATTATAGAAATTCCTGTACCATAATAGATTTTAGATTATTACCGTAATTATTTTACACGTCGCTCGAAAAGAATATACAAATTAACAAGTTTAATTCTTCGCATCAACTAACTGAAGAAATTATTGTGATCCCATTATGCACCTCGTCGAAATCGATGGCAAACCTTTTTAAGCGATATTAAAGCAATTTATTTATTGCTTGCAACCTCTTTGGTTTCTCGGCGGCATATACATTAAAGGTGTTTGTTAGTCACGATCCTCAAATCTCCAAACAAGGGAAAGATTGTAGAAGAAAGAAAACACTTATCTTCAGCATTCCCTACGACATAGAAAATAAGAAGGAATTCGATTTGAAGCTTGATGTGTATCATTAATAGAATCTCTCAAGGTATTAGTATGTATAAAGTTAAAATGTTTTAACACACGTTTTATGCTTTGGAAAAAAACAACAGCAGCAAGTAAATAAAAGGTTGTAAATAAAGTTTGTCACTGAAAACAATTTTTTTTTTATATTTTTGTAATTTATTTATCTTTTTTTACAAGAATCGCGTTTACTATGATAACGTGATTGATTTTCACTTGCGTGTAATTGTAGCTTTTGGCCGAATTCAATTTTGGCTCGAATTATTACGAACCACCCATCAAAGTATTTATTGACTGTATCATTTTCTTGTAATATTACTGAATAAATTAAAATCTAAATGATTCTCGGAAATTTTAATAATAGATGCTGAAATACCGATTTTTTTTTTTCGTAAAAATTTTAAATACAGTTGACGAAATTTTAATATTCTTTCTGAGAAGATCTCATTTTTACTTCGCGATAATCTTGATAGGACTTGATAATTTTATGGTGCTCGGAATATCATCTATAAATAAATAAAATTAAGTTTTTTATTTTTAAAGAATTTCCATAATACAAATAAAAATATATTACATATTACTACAAAACAATATTCATTCTAAACTATAGTCTTCACTTTATATCCTCATCAACATTTAAACACTATTATCACATTCGTTTAAAAATATCAGCAGCGCTAACAATTGTCTATTGCTCAATTCTACTTTAGAATTTTTGCACTTCAGTCTAACTTAAACTCTCATTTTCCACAAAATATGCTCTCATAACCATCCATGATAAAGGTACTACCACTATTAGGAGGTAAAATCTTCAATTCGTAATATTGTTGAGTACAACTACCGCTAAACAACCAGAGATCAATTTACATGACATATTATGAATCGCATATCGAGACTACTTAAAATATATTCATCTTGTATAATACAGAAAGTCCAGGGACAAGATTTTACTTAAAAAAGAAGATTAATCGTCAATTATTTCATGTGTGCCATTTGTAATTATTAAACCTTTAATTTTATGGAGTCTGCTATAATATTTTCTAAAAGTTAACCTCCTCATTACCCTCTTTTGCTATTAAAATCATGTTTGAATCATTAACTTACTATGACTTGTAACTTGATCGTTTAGCAAACGTCCCATTAATACTTTTTAACCTTCCAATTTTGTCCATTGCGGGTCGAAAGTTCGGGCATATTTCCAAAAAGGTTCCATCATAATTTTTTCTTTAAATAATTTCTTTGAAAACAACAAATCGTTCCCTCCGAAGCTTTTATAAATAAATTTCATTAAAAATACCAGCGCCTCGGCAGAATGAATTTTTTAAATATATCATGTCTACATAAGGCCGGACAAATAAAATATTTAGATTCTCGTGACATAAAATCTTAAAAATGATGCGGGCGCGCGAGGGTTATCATATGATACGTAATACAAAATTTGTCTCACACCATCTGATAATTTATGTGTATAGCGATCATTTTTTCACATTTTAACAACAATCATTAATAATGACTATGAAAGTGAGCTTTTTGAAAAAAGTTAAAGTTAATAACAGTCATCTCCGATGAAATTCCTTATTATTCATCTGGTTTATTTGAAGATATTTGTTTTCAATGTGGATAAATTCCCGAAGAGAATGATGGAGAAAAGGGGCATTATCATTATTGTAATGAATGCTATATCACAGTTGCTAATAAGAAAAGAAATAGGAAAGTCAAATCCGAATAGATGAATAGTTTCTAAATAAAAACATTTATTATAAAATTTTTATTTTGATTTTTTGAAAAATTGACTCGTGCGGGTTATGAGAATCTAAATATTTTATTTGCCCGGCCTAACATCTCTCTCTTAATAAGACATTTTTTTTTAAAAAAAAAAACTTTAAAAACTTCCTCGTAGCATGCATTTCTTAAAAAAAAATCCTCCTCATAGCACCGATGCGTAATTTGTTCAAAAGTTATATTCTTTAGTGAATTATTATTCCTGATTTTAAGTTTGAATTCTTTTCGGAACGCCATTTGTTCTTTATCGTTATGCATGCTTGGTTTTTTCTAACGTAATCGGGTGCAAAGTTCTATAAAGGGTTCATTACCGTATGACTTCACTAAAACTATTATCTAAATCCATTTATTATAGGATGAAAAAATTGATTGGAGGCAATAACCGATAGTTTAAAACTTTTTATTTTACTTTCTAATATTCTTTTTTTTTTTTTTTTTTAGAGAACCGGTGATGTCTATCTTTATACATTGGATTGCCCTGAAATTAGCATTTCGCCGCCGCTGCTACAATTTTATTCTAGTTTTATTTTAACCATGAAAAAAAACCCCCGCAAATAGAAGATATTAAAAATTTTAAATTTTAAATTTACTATCTGAGATTCTTATTAAATAATATAATGAATGATTAATAAATTTTTATACACTAAAAAAAATTTTCTCGCGATGAAATTAATATAGGCTTTTGTTCGATATGGCATGCCGCGTAATACAGTGGTGGTATTTATCTACGCTTATTAACGTCATTTCGGCACTAAATATTCACATTTATAATCCAGACACGTGTGCATTTTTTCGTAATCCAAATAAAGTTGATATATTTGTTGGAAAACAACTTTTTGGAATTTATACTTTTTTTTTTTTAGATAGGTATTCATTAAAAAATTAAAATAAAAAATGCTATCCGAAACTCTTCAATATCGTTCAAAGGAACACTTTTTGATCATTCGAGAGATTTTCGTTCGTATAAAAGAGCTAATTCACAGCATCCAATTCTAAAGTAAGCGTTATTAATTAATAAATCAAACCATTATGTCTTAATTTGATAAAGAAAAAAAGAAAAATTGGGAATGCGGCATGGATTTTAAAGAAAATTGCAATAAATTTCATAAACCCTTTAAATTTGCTTTATATAATGTATTCTCATTTGTTAAAATTGCCGTAGTGACAATGTTTGATATTAGCGACCTTGCTTCAGGAAAGTAAGAGTTGTTTTATTGAGACTCGAAATTACTTTGCATTATCAATTAACAAAAATAACAAGTTAGAAATAAGGCATTTAAATATCTTTTTAAAAATTTAGAAAATTACAAAGGTCATAAGATAGAAATAAATTTTATGATTAAAATATTTAACAATATGCCATATTTTAAAACCGGTGTTAGCTTCTTTCTACCCTATGATAAATTGTGAAAAACATATCAAGTTAGTAATTTTACCTACTCCGCAAGTTCACTTTGAACGAAAAGAAAGTTATTTACGTTTTTGTAAAAAATTAATTTAATTTCACTTTTTTTTAAAAAATATCCGGAATTGTCCGGGCATGACAAATTGAACTAGGAATTTATTCGTAGAAATTAGTTTATGGATGATTTTCCCCAAAAATTTAATTTCTAAACATTTATTTTCCATACAACTAAACAAATCGGGTTATTAATAAACTTTGAAATTTATCATCTCAAAAATAATGCCACAACTAAAAAATTCAAACCTTAAAAAAAAAAGTCATTCATGCTGTAAAAACCAATAAAAGATTTTTTTTTTCTATGTAAAAAGCGGATTTACCTTAATCAGATGCCCATATGATAATGAGCAACAATAAAATGATATATGATCCGATTTGTCGGAAAAAATTTATGCCGATATTAATTACGGATCTGATAACTTAATTTGTCAAAATTATCAGATTTACTTTAGGAGAAAAATAAAATTTTTATTTTCCTCCAATTCTTTATAAGACACTTTCGTCTTCATCCACTGAATTGAATTCTAAAATCACTTCTTACACATCAAAGAAAAAATTTGACCTTTATAATGTCACTTGAGTTATCAGAAGAAGAAAGATTTGGTAATGATCATCATGGAAATAACGAACTGGATAAAGACTCGTCATTAATAGAAAATGAAAGTTTTGAAAAAGAGAGACCTTGGAAATATAAAATAATTGCTTTGATATGCGTTTTGTCTTTAGCTCGTAAGTCTATCTATTAGGAAATTCAAGTGCTTTATCTTTTTTTAATCATGTGAATTTATTAGTGGGAAGTCATTACTCGGCTCATACTCTTGACGCCTTAAAATCGACCATCAAAACGGTAAGACATTTAGTAATCAAAATTAAATGAATGTCTTTTAATAAATTTTATTTTAATTAAGGAATTAGGCATTCCAAATTCAAAATATGGAGTCATTCAGTCATCAGTATCATTGGTTAATACAATTCTACCTATTCTTGGTGGAATATTTCTTGATACATTTGGCACATTAGTTGGTTCAGTATTGGCAACTTCTCTTATAGCTATAGGAAATATATTAGTAGCATTATCGACTGATTTAAAATCATTTGCTGTAATGGTCATCGGTAGAATATTATATGGAATTGGAAGTGGTACCATTGTTATCGTACAACTGACTATTCTAAGTCATTGGTTCAAAGGAAAAGGACTGGGCATTGCTGTGGGAATTCAGATTGCTGTGTCAAGATTGGTATGTAAAAAAACGCATTGTAATTTATTATACGTTTCGTATTTTTTATTTTATTTTATTTTATTTTTTAAAAAAGTCATCCTTTTTGGCCATTATAACGGTTAATCCAATAACAAAGAGTACAGGATCATATAAATGGGCATTTTGGGTATGATAATAGTAGCATTTATTGAATTATTGTGACTTTGAAATAATTCGTTCTTTACTTTAAGTTTGCGGCAAGCCTCTGTATCTTTTCATTGATAATCAACCTCGCTTACGTTCTTTTGATGAAATTCCTTCATGAGAGGGTAAAAACCCAAGAATTATTGAAGATAAAACAAAAGAAACAGTTTAATCCTAAAAAATTATTGATTTTTCCTGCTATTTATTGGATCATTGTTTCACTTGAATTTGTGTTGGGTAGTGTGTGGACTTCATTTTTAACAATCAATACGTAAATGTTCAACCAACCCATTTACCTAGTAGTAACGTGATTCAAAATGCAAAATCTAATTTATATTTATATTACAGGGAATTGGTAAAGATTCGATGGAACCATACGGATATAAACGCAGCTTACAAATCAAGTATTTCTCAATTATTCCCAATATTTATTTCACCTTTCCTTGGATTTTTTTTAGATCGTTTTGGAAATCGTTCCTTGACATGTAAGGATTAAGGGTTTAATTTTATTATCATTACTTGTTATGTGAGCTAATCCGTTTCCTTTCTCTCCAAATGTTAGTGGTTGGTTCCGCAGTATTTCTCGTTATATCAATGTGTCTCCTTGGATTCACATTAGTTACTCCGATAATTGGAATGGTTTTTTTTTCAATTTCACTTTCGTTAGGACCAGTTGTATCATTATCATCAATACCAATAATATTACCTTTAGATTATGTTGGTACCGCATTAGGTCTACTTAAATCAAGTTCAAACATTGGATCAACAATTGATGATATACTAGTAGGATTATTACAAGATTTGGACAAGGGAAAGTACGATATGGTTATGATATTTTACTTGATCAGCAGTATAATAGCCGTAATAGTAGCTATCGGCTTATTTTTTGTTTCAAAAAATTGGTGCGATGGGATAATGGATATGAAGGAGCGTGAAAGGAAATGTTATTATGAAGAAAAACATGAAGTTTGTGATCAAGTAAGGCTTGTTGGAAAACACGGCGTAATGAATTATCTTTTTATAAGCAGTCTTGTTTGTGCTTTAATTTCAAGTTGGATTTTATTTTTCATTTTTGTATTTAAATAAGTAATTTATTTATCGAAGGAATTCGTTTATAAATTATATATCCAGTGGCGCTCAAAAGTATTGCATCACTCGAATACAAATTTTAAAATAGCATTATCTTGTGATTAAGAAGGCGCAGCGTTACCAAAATTATTTATTATACTCGTCATAACGAGTCTATTCAATGGCATTGAAATCGTTGCGTAGTAATGTAATAAAAAATTTTTTAAATACTTGATTTTGATCATTTACGCGATCCTTTTCTTTTGATAGATATTTTATTAAAAATTTATGTAAATAAAAAAAAAATAAAACTTAACCCAATTGCATTAGAACTTTGGTAAATAATTATCTACCATTTTGTATAACCACCATTAGCTTTAATTATATCATTTTTATGAGTTGGCATAGTATCAACCAACTTTTTGCATACATCGGACTCCAATTCAACCCAAATTTTTTGAATTGCATCCCACAACTGATCCTGTGTTCTAACAGGTATTTCAATCCATCTCAGATAACGATCCATAGGTGTTCTATTGGGTTTAAGTAGGGAACTGTACTGACCAAGATCTTTAACCCTATTGTCCTCAAACCATTACTTAGTAAGATTTGCAGTGTGTTTAGGATCATTATCTTTCATATGCGAGCTGAGTTATCAAAAGTGGGTTACGAGACTAGTAAATTGATTTTGAGTAATTGATTCTCAAAAAAATGATAAATAGCTCTTTTACAAAATAGATGATAATAATTATAATAATATCTTTGCTACTTAAAAAATAATCTATTACTGATAATATTAACATTAAAGAGAAACAGCGGGTTATTACGTCACAATAAATATAACTAGTCAATAGAATCGAATTAATTAATAAGATGATACAATAATTTTATATATATAGCATTTTATTATAATAATTATTTTTATAAATATTAAATTTATTTTAAAAATAATATAATGATAAAATATCTAACATTTTGCTATTAAAACTGTCTTGCACAAATATTGTTACATCAATTTCGTAATACTTGAGATTTTGCTATTAAAACCATACTTCAAAGCATTATAATACTATTAATATTACAGGTGGATCGTCCCATATAAAGATAAGGTTACACAATTAAGAAAATCTTTTTTTATACAGTTTATAGTAATTTTTTGAGGGATTGCATAACCTTTTACCATCATCAAATTTATTAAGCAATCTTGAAGTATTCATACCATACTAACATATATATTTTTTTAATCTTCAGTAATCCCACAACTTTATTATTACCATTTACCTACCAAAGTTATGTCTGTGATAAAGCAATGTTCAAAATGCCAAACTACAAAGATGACTAAATTTCGTTCTTTAAAGGAAGAAAAGTGGAAAGAAGCTAAACACAATGATTTAGTAAAGATAACATGAAAGGAAGGTATACTTTTATGTAACATCTGTTATATCAATTTTGTAAAAAATCTTTTAAAAAAAGGTTACAAGTGAGTAAGATTGAAAGAAATATTACATGTGAGGAGGGAATAAGTACAAATATTGATTTCTTTAGAGCTATCAAGGTGATAGCAAAAACTTTTATGAGATAGAATGTTACAAGAAAGAGGAATCCATATATTTATTCAATGAAATGCAAAAAAATTTTCAAGAAATCAAATCGAATTTGAAAGATTATTTTGATAGGCTGTATTTGGCAACTAGACAAACTACTTGAATATAACAAAAAATGATAGACTGTATGAAAAAAATTGATGGTTTTTATATGTTATCTACTCATATTACTAAATAATACTAAAGTTAATTCATTTAAATTGATCTAAGGTTTTATTTGAATTTAGTAAGTATAAATAATAAAAGTCTGAATATAATAGTTAATATTGCGTATTTATATTATCAAAGTTTAATAGATCACAAAAAGAAAAAATGCCTGATAAGCATAGTAAATATATAAAAAGTTCTTACAAATCATTCAGGAAATTCATTTGTTCTAAATATAGATAATTATCATAATATTCATATTCTGAAATAATCTGATACTACTAGTACATCTTAAGCGGTATATATAGTAAATATGTATTTAAAACTCGCAATATTCAAATAGAGCAATTAATCTAAGAATTATTGATGCTAAATTGATTATTAAACATTTTAAAGAACAATTCATAGTAAACTCTAGGTGTTTTATATCAAGATCGTAGGTGGGATAGAGTAGAGTAAATTGTTCTGATAATGAGATTATTGATAGATTGATGATTTATAGTTATAATGATAGACTAGTAGAAAAAAAAGTAATCAGCATATACAAAATACTATTCTCATTGATTTTGTTGAAAATGACTTGAAAGGCATATACAGATATAATAAAAATCTTCAGATCATATATAATCAAGAGCTGATGCAAGTGTACTTTTCTAACCATGCTATTCTTATTGTTTCAGATTAGCCTATACTGGATGAAATCAAAAAAAATCAGACATATAATAAATTATTTATCAATCGTCTGTTAATCAGACATAATGATCAATCAGCCAAAAATTAACCTAAATTAACATGTTTGATTTATGATTGATTGAACTTAAGCCAAAATTTCAATTCTAATTGGTCTAATTAGATAATGCAAAAATTATCTGATTGGAAACTTCGTTCTAAAGGAATAATAGAAATTATTTTTAAGAGAAGATACAAATCGTTTCTAAGAAATGATAAAGATAACCATTTCTTTTAGAATATATATTATCACTCAATAAGAATGATTTAAAAATATCATTTCAAAAGGATGATATATTATTATTCAAAAATGATGATTTAAAAATATCATTCCAAAGGGATGATACATTATCATTCAAGATGATAATTTAAAAATCATTCCTTTGAAACAATACATCATCATTCTTATTGAACAATCAAAAATATATTTCCTTTGGGACGATAAATCTATTGTTTTAATAAGAATGATTAAAAATTATTCTTTTGGGATGATAAATCATTATTCTTATTGAATGATCAAAAAATCATCCTAAAGGAAAGATATATTATCATTCAAGAAGAATAATTTAAAAAATCATCCTTTTGAGACGATAAATCATCGTTCAATAAGAATAATTTATAAAATTATCTCAAAGGAATGATAAATCTATCATTTAATAAGAATGATTAAAAGAAAAATCATTCTAAAAGAACAATACATCATTGTTCTTATTGAACAATTAAAAGAAAAATCATCCCAAAAAAATGATACATTATCATTCAAGAAGAACAATTAAAATTATCTCAAAGAGATGATAGATTATTATTCTTATTAAACAATCAAAAAAATCATCCCTTTAGGATGATAAATCATCATTCAATATGAACGATTTATAAATTATCCTAAAGAGACAATAGATCTATTATTCAATAAGAATGATTAAAATCGTCTCTTTGAAATGATACATCATCATTCTTATTGAATGATTAAAAGAAAAATCATCCTAAAAAGACAATACATTATCATTCTAATTGAACAATCTAAAAAAAATCGTCCCTTTGGAATAATACATCATTATTTAATAAGAAAATTTTAAAAAAATCATTCTAAAGTGATGATAGATCTATCATTCAATAAGAATGATTTATAAAATTATTCCTTTAGGATGATATATTATCATTCAAGAAGAATAATTTAAAAAATCATCCCAAAGAAATGATAGATCTATTATTCAATAAGAATGATTAAAAATCATTCTAAAGATTCGATAGATCTATTATTTAATAAGAACGATTTATAAAATTTTCCCTTTGAAACATATATTATCATTCTTATTGAACAATCAAAAAATCATTCCTTTGGAATGATACATTATCATTCAAGAAGAACAATTTAAAAAAATCATCTTAAAGGGATGATAAATTTATCATTTAATAAGAACAATTAAAAAGCATCCTAAAGGAACGATAGATCTATTGTTTTTATTGAACAATCTAAAAAAATCATTCCTTTAGAATAATAAATCATCATTCAATAAGAATAATTTAAAAAAATCATCCCAAAAGGATAATAGACATCGTTCTTATTAAGCAATCAAAAATCATCCCAAAGGGATGATGCATTATCATTCCTTTGAAACAATACATTATCATTCGATAAGAATAATAAAAATTATTCAAATCAAATGATTTCAATATCGTTTCAATCAGATGATGCAAAAAGATCTGATTGGAATGATCAAATCATCATTCCTTCAGGATGATACAATATCATTTGATAAGAACAATATAAAGAATCATTCTAATTGAAAAAATATAAAACCATCCAATTGGTCAATAAATATCAGATTAATCACCATTTTCTATTACATTATAAAACTGATAAACTTTCAGATTTATTCAAAAAATTTTTCTTTTTTATCTTTTTCCTTCTTTTTTCTATATTTTTTTAGAAATATTATCATCTTAAAAGATTTTTATCATTTTTCTTTATTTTTTTAGGAAAATTCTCATTTCAGCAATAAGATAAGTCATTCAGATGTGACTTTTGGGGTGGGAATTTACCATTTTCCTTTTTTTTTTTAAGAAAATTCTCATTTTAGAAATCAGTTGCATGTGACTTACATAATATAATTATATTATGTAAGTCACATGCAACTTGCGTTAGGTCATGAAAGTGACTTCATAATCTGTCAGTAACTTCATATCATAATTGTAACTTCATAGTCTACTAGTAACTTCATAACACAGTGGTAACCTCGTAATCTGCTGGTAACTTCATAATATAATGGTGATTTCATAATCTAATTTCACGATCTGGTAGTAACTTTATAACCTACATTCGTAATCTGATAGTGGACTTCATAATCTACTTATGGGTAGCTTCTTTGTGTTTTTTACATTGTTTTATTCGTTTCCTTTATAATATAGTGGTGATTTCATAGTCTAATAGTGGATAGTCTTGTTTTATATTAATGGTGATGACATAATCTAATAATTATTGCTTTCTTCTTGTTCCTGATTCATTTACATGTTAAATTCTATATTGTTGATTTTGGCTTTCCATGCTTGTTTGGATGCCTGGTTTCATGTTGAGGATACTGGCCTTCTGAGCCTGTTTGGTGGCCTGTTAAGATATCGAGTATGCTTCTTTTTTGCACCTATTTGGTTGTCTATTAAAATGCTAAATTGTGATAAAAAAAGAGGTGACAGTGGCATGGTATATTTTCTTATAATGATAATCAGCCATAAAAGTCTGATCTGCCGTAACGATCTTGAAACACAATTATCTCGACATCTACCAGCCAATTTTAATGAGAATTGAACTACTGGATTCAGTAGGTTCTGATCTATCCAACCAGCCTAAATTCGTATAAATCTGATCAGTAGATGTCGAAATATTATCCTTCAAAGTTCGGGCAAAAAAATATATACTCTATATTATGTTTTAGCCAATTAGATCGCCCGAATATAA